>BPLS01017130.1:0-26132 GCA_019656275.1 Rhododendron kiyosumense
TTGTCATGTCTGTGTCTCCAATTTTTGAGAATTTTCGTGTTCCATATCCGTATCTGTGTCCATGCTACATGGTAAGGATCCCTGGGGAATGTTTCACACCCTGCAAATCTCCCCGTTTTCCTGGGTGCCTTTCACATTCTTCCGAGACAGCATACCATATCTAATTGAGTTACAGATTTTAGCACTAGCAAAGCCAGAGTCCACACTTTTGTGCTGGAAAATCCGAGCATTTCGTTCTCCCCATTTACCATAAACTGCGCGCAGCAGATCATAGAGATAGCTTAAGCAAGCTTTTTCTCGGGCGATTCCACCTTAGAGTGCAGATTAAACCAAATCATCTCATCATCCCATCGCATAGGGTTCCTGCGCACTTGGATTTTGCAGACAGCAATAGAACAAGGACGATCAACAACACATGATTGTGCGTACTCCACATTACCACTATTGCACAGCACCATGTGTGTATATCCCAAGCCATCAATCCGTCTTGGGACAAAGGCAGATGCTGTACAAAGGACTCCAAGGATCCGAACAAAATAAGAGAAAACGACAAACAAACATAAAATCACGTAAGAATGGACAACCGCGTTGATGGAGATCATGACTGACCGGCTCATGAATGTGACTTTAAAACTCAAAGGATGTTGCATAGCCGACCACAAAATAAAGGCCCACCCAGGCACGTGTCAATTTGAACCACACAACTTTGCACCATTCGCGAGTGTTGCTAGACCACTTGTTACATATACCTGGTACAACAGAAGAAATATGTGGGCATTGATGGCCAGTAGGCCCGGTACTCTATAGTCGAGTCTTTATTTACAGTAATTTCAAAAGATGCAATGAATATCAGGACCAGTACTACTCCTTTGAAATGTCCTTTTCCTATCCTGTCGCCAAAAAGTTTGCAATAACTTATTATACCAATAGTTAGAAAAACGGAATTGATATTCGTCCTTCAATATTTACTGAGGCGCTCTATCTTTTTGTTTTTACACTGTGATGTTACTGGCAACATCACAGTGTAAAAACAAAAAGATGGAACGCCTGCAGTAAATTTTGGAGCGCAAAAATCAATTCTCTAGAAAAATTATTCAATACTCAAGCACCATACTCCCTCCCCTCACAGAACTTGTGGTTGTGGGGTCTATACGTGAGTCCTGTATGGTTCCACGTGTTATATGTGAGGGGAGAGAGTAAAACTCCCGGAGCACTTACTGACCCAATCATTGTCTGTAAAAGGGTTGTCTCTGGAGAGGAGAGAAATTATGAGATGCTCCGGGAGCAAAGCCATGTGGGACTCTAAGGCCCCGTTTGATAACGGGTTTGAGAGTTGGGATTGGAGTAATAATCCCATGGGATTATTAATACTTTGTTTGGTAACGAAAAAAGGTTCGGACTATTAGTCCGTTGGGATGCCGAATCCGGGGATTAGGGGATATTAGCAATACCCCGTGGGACTTGGTATTCGTAATCCGATCTCAACCCATTCTCATTACCAATTCCTTTTCATTACCAATTTTCTTCTATCAATCCAATCTTATCATCTAATCCCATCTCAAACAAACATGATATTAATAATCTCATCATCTAATCCCATCCCAAACAAACATACTCATTATCAATCCCTTCTCATTAATAATCCTATCTCATTTCCAATCTCAATCCTAATCTCATTTCCTTACGAATCCCATCTATTTATCCCCGTTATCAAACGGGGCCTAAAGGTGTTGTGATGGGTGAAAACCTACGAAACTCATAACTTTTGTGTTGAAAGTTTAGGGGGACAAAGTGAAATGTGGTATATTGTGAATGGTGGAGCTAGAGCATTGCTCTGAGAGCTCTCAATGAACTCCGCCAAAGTATCCTTTGTATCTTCATTTCGGTTTATTTTCAACGACAAGAAGTGATTTCAAAATTCTCGTTCGCATGACTAAAAATAAACTTGCAAAAAATTTACATTGGGCTTCGTTTGTTTGGGCGTAAAATATTTTTTCGGTAAAATGTTTTATCTATTTTCTGGTGTTTGGTTGTGTAAAAAATGGGAAAAATATTTTACATTAAGACTCCGTTTGTTTTGGCGTAAAATATTTTTGGGTAAAATATTTTACTCATTTTAAGCCGTTTGGCTAAATAAAACAAAGTAATACATTTTCCATCATTGGGGCACAAATGTTTTCCTCTAATTATTTCCGTAAGTTATTTTTGTTTTCCATCATTCGCTGAAGCTGAAATTCAGCGCTCACTGCCAACCAAATCCAAAACTATCACACCCAATTACTATTACTCATATACTAACTCCATGCATTACTTATCCATAATTATATCCCGCACTTAATAAATGCATTACTTATCCGAGACCTTTAATCATCAAAACTATTGTAAAATATTTACGTCAAAACAAACAGAGCCTAATTGGATGAAAATGATTTGCCCTTAATTTTTTTGTAAATTATTTTTTGAAATGAACCATTTGCCTTCTACTGCAATTCTCACTACTCAGTTTTTTCGATCGTCAGTTCTGACAAGTTCAATTCTAATATTCTCATATCTCTCCACCGTTAAATCCCCCCAACCCTCTACACTACTTTTTCAATTTCTGAAAATATTTTTCTAGTGTCAACCAAACACCAGAAAATAAAACTTTGAAATTTGTTTTCTGAAAAAACATTTTACATGGAAACAAACAGAGCCTAAATTTACAATTAAATACAAGACGACAAATATGATCTTGTATTTGTCATTCATATATGACATAATTGATCTCTCCTATCGATTGAAAACGAAAAACAAAACAAAACAAAAAACAAACAAGCAGTCCCTATAGCTAAATCGAAATACATACACTTTCCACTTCATCCAAGATAGACACTCTATTCATGCAGTTCATGCTCCTTAACTACTTGTTCTTAATTAATTTTCCTATTCCACTAACCCTTCTTTTTCAGCTCCAAAAAATAGTTGAACGAAAATCCTTCCAAATCCCAACACATACCAATGCACATTTTTGAAGTGTTATATATTAGGCTTTTCACTACTTGGAATGGAAACTTGAATCGAAATCCAACCCTAAATTGATGTTGCTCTACCCTACAACCTATAACATACCTATATAAATTATCATGTGGTGCTATATTTTTGGATTTCTTGTCTTGGAAAGAAAATCTATGAATTGATTGATTTCCCCAGCCACCTAATTAATTAATCATGCAATCTCTCTTGCATCAAATTAATTCAATTGCATTTTTCTAGCCAGGTTGTTCCAACCACCTTTCATTTTTCAATTCAATAATTAATTAAGATCATGAACCACGTTATAAAAGGGCTGTGGATTGGGGAGATACCTCTTCTGAGCCTGAAATTGTGGATAAGGGTTAGACTAGGAGGAAGATATTAAATGAATTTGATTCGGTAGAAGTACTTATGGATGTTAAATGAAACTCGGAAGCTACTCTTTTCTTCTTTTCAATGTACGTACTTTATAAAGACGCGAGCACGTGCATTTATCTATATTGTAATATAGAGTGAATAATATTGTGTAAACATACAAACAAATTAAGTAACATGCATCCATGGCCATTCGATCCTATTTTTGTGTCAAGGTCGTAACCGTCAGCTCATTTCGATCTCTTTAAACTAAACCTTTCATCCTAATCATATTTATGCCAGAGTTACTCTCAAGACCCTATTTTTTCGTACCTAAGACAATAAGGGGCCACTAGTTCAGTAGTGAAAGTCGGTTCAATAAATCAAGGCTGTTACTTTGTACAAATTTATCCCTTTGAGATTCATTCCGAGCGTATAAATGCAAAACAAACCCTTCAATTTATAAAGCTTGATGAGTACACAAATAGCAGAGAGAGAGAGAGAGTGTGTGTGTGTTCCACAAAAATATCAGTGTTAATTAAGTGATCAAAAGGCCTTCTGTTGGCTACATAGATTATGGTATCACATAACTCACACATCATTTTTTTTTTAAAAATCGGACGTTTGGGTTAGTTTGAGCACACCTTAACTAATTTCGAAGTCATAAAATTAACGACCAGGTGAACCTTCCAGTGCCCCAAACTTAACAATGTTTACCCCTTACCTTTTGGGGGTTTTTCTCGATCGCATGTCAAATTATCCTTTTGATACGATGCCAAGAGACATAATTACTCTTTCCTTTTCTTTTTCCCTTTTGGGATTGGACGCTAGCTACATACTATATCATTACTTTTTTTGTAAGTAAGCGTTATGCGAAAAGAAGTGTATCTTGAAGAATTTGGACAACCATAATAAGGAGAAAATCTTGTTTACAAGATCAGCTATTAATAAATGTTTACAGGGCTCAATATTACCCGTCGATTTTTAAAAAACTATTCGCACGAATAGTTATACTTGAACTATTCACGCGAATAGTTACTTTTTAAATCCGGACTATTGATTGCCAAAATAAACGGCTAACATTGCACAACTTGGTAAATAAGTTGTTTGCAGCTACTCCAGAAAATAAGTTTCTCTCTTATTAAGAAACGTTGGTATGAATTGAGAGGGGGGAAGGAAAAAAAAAATCACTTTACCCAGTTATTTATGCAGTAGTCAAACCCTAATCCCTACATATAATTGGTTTTCGTACTCCACTTTTAGAGTGGAGATAGTAAATTTTGAAATGCGAATATCAATATCACTTTTTTATGGTGATGAAAATAAAGACAGAATGTGATTATATAGTCACCAAAAGGATTTACCCAGTTACGCAACTTTTTATTTAGAAGTGTCCAGTGTTTTGGATCTGGAAAAATTGAAAAGAAAGCACAACTCTAAACATGACCATTTGGGTGAAAACTTTGCCTATATATTCAACCACTTTAAGAAACGAAATGTAGAGGGTTTGCTTGTTTTTTTTTGGACCCGGGGATCCCTTCGATTGCCAAGATGAGAGGCCGGATTGGCCACTCTGCAATCGCTCTATAGAAAGATGCTTGGCAGCATCTCCCATTCCGTTTTTTGTTTGGTTTGATATCTCGTGAGGTTATTGAGGGTGATGATTCTGGGCAGGTTTTGTAAGAGCATCAGTTTTGGCTATGTCTTGTTTTGTTTCGGTTCGGTTTCGTTTTATCTCCAATTGTAGGTGTTCCTTGGTTGGAATCCGTAGCTCAGAGGTGTTTGGGCTTTTGGTTTGGCCATTTTTTCTTTCGGCCCTTGGTGTTTTGATTGGCGTATTGCCTTCCTATTTTTGGATCTTAGTTTACATTTGCCGTTGCGTCTTTGGTCTGTTTAATCTTTGTTTCCTTTTAAAAATTAATGAGAAAATGACTAGCCGGTCCCAAATTTCAAGTTTGTGGCCCACCAAATCCTATGCGCTATATGTACAATGTCTTAGGCTCCGTTCCGGTTTCTAATAGAAAACTTTTAGAAAATAAAGGTAATTTTAAGTTCAAAAATCATATATTTACATAAATAATTTTTCTACCAATATGAATTTTATTTGATAGATCTTATTGAAATCTTTTAAACGGTACAAAAAAAGTTAATAAATTATTTTTTATTCTCATTATATTTAAGTTTGAAATTATCTTTTTTTTCAAAAAAAAAGTTTAAAAAGAAAGGGAAACCGGACCTTATATAGGTCCTGTGGGTCCTCCAAAAAAACCCACGCACTGTACCCATTCTTGCCCGGCTGCCCCATTTCTAACTTGGCCCAGCCAAGATCATACTTTCTCTCTTCTTTTTTGTTGGTAAAAGAGGATTCATTAAAACGAATTAAGCGTTTACAAGTTTAGGGTATGCAACCCCGCTCAAATTCGCATATAATAATATAGCAATACAACTTGGAATAAAATGGTAGATATAAAAATCTCCCACGTACCGACACTAGGGCATCATTTGCCAACGCATCCGCACAGCGATTTGCTTCCCGATAGATATGGTTGATGGCGACCACATCAAGCTCTAGCATTAAAGACCTGCAATCAAGCAATATGTTACGAAGCGGATGATTTACAGCATTAGCATCGTTGAGCAGTTGAATGACACCCCTAGCGTCCACTTCCACTTCCAGATTATGTAAATTGCTTTCTTTAGCTAAAGTTAATCCATCCCTTAAAGCCCAGATTTCGGCCATAAGGCTGGAACTGGCACACATGTTTTTGTGAAACCCACCAACCCATTGGCCATGGTGGTCCCGAATAATCCCACCCGTGGAGGCAGCCCCTGAAGTTGAGTTAAAAGCTCCATCCGTCGTTTAGAACATGGTGGAACCCAACCAACAAAGATGTCTTTTTTCGGAGGCGAATTCTTGTGTTGAACCATAAAACCACTCTAGGGACTTACTCAAGATAGTCTTAGCCAGTAGAGTGAGGTCCGTAGCATTCGAGTTGGAATTGTGATCGAACAAGCAGCGGTTGCGGTCCGTCCAAATGTGCTAGATGGCGAAGAGGAACACAATATTATAAGGGACACCTGAATGGTGACTGCCCTCAACTTTCGAATTAGCCAAAATCCAAGTATACGGGTCATCAGAATGGTTGGACAAAGGTATTTGGAGACTAGCCCAAACATCAGAGGCATGCCTACAATCACGTAAAACATGGCAGGCAGTTTCTATGGCAGCCGGGCACCAAACACAGTGGGGAAAGGAGGTGATATGGCGCAAGAAGAGATTGTTGCGAGTGGAAAGGCGATCTTGTGAGGCAAGCCAAACAAAGTGTTGGATGCGGTAAGAGCAAGGGAGGTGCCAAATCCACTTTCAAGAGAGATGAGACGGTAAATTAGTATCAGGAGGAAGGAGTGAATGGGCAGAGTTACAGCTGAAATCCGCATTGGCAGTAGGGTTCCAGATAATTTGATCGGGGGTAGGGTTGAACCACTGGAGAGTGGTTGCATGGATAGAGGAAAGGATTTCATCAGGAAGAGTGAGAGAAACGGAATTAAGATTCCAGGAGTTGCGAGACCAACAATCTCTAACTTTGAGATCAATCTCGTTGCGGGCAAGAGGACCGGAAATTCTGGAACGAAGAGGGCCCTCTCCCGTCCCCTTCCTGTCACTTTCTTGCTCTCTCTCTCTCCTCCTCCCTCTCTCATCCATCATCTCCCCCTCTCTCTCTCTTCCGCCCCCTCTCCTCTCTTCCTCTCTCTTACTTCATCCGTCCCAATTTAATTGTCACTTTTGGGAGTTTGTTCTACTTATTTAAAATCTTATACTAATAGTAGTAGTTTTTTTTTTGTTGTTGTTGTAAATAAGCATTTTTTTATAAAATTCATACTTTTAAAATTTACTCAGCAAAGTATATTAAACAAGACTAATATTAGGTGTAAAATTATGTTAGGAAGAATGATTTTTTTTAGGTGTAGACTTTTTTTGTTTTGTTTTACACTATCAATTGTTAATAAAATGTTAGGATGTTAATTAACACTATTAGTTGTAAATTTAAACTGTTAATTAATGCTATTAGACTGTTAATTAAAAATTCAAACACAATTAGTTATTAAATAAATATTGTTAATTGTTAATTTCGACAATAAATTATAAATTTAGACAAAATAAAACGGATATTGGAAAATAAAATTTTATTTTTTCATAATTTTATATTCAATATTGGTCTCATTAGCTAGATTCCCACAAGTAGATTTCAAAAGAGTCCTGCTACTGGTACAGAAATCTGTGCACAAATTGTGCACAGATTTCGTGGTGGGGCCCACCACAGGTCCCACACAAATGATTCGAGCCGTTCATTAAATGCAAAATATTTTTTCAATAGTCCTCGTAGAAAATTAGTTAAATCTAATATCTATAAGTGCTCGATCCAATCACCTAAATTTTCATTTAGATTTCTGGGTAATGAAAAGTTCGATAATTAGATCAAGCACCTATAGTTATTGGATTGAGCTGATTTTTTACAGGAACCCTTGAAAAAATATTTTACATTTAATGAACGATTTCGATCATTTGTGTGGGGCCTGTGGTGGGTCCCACAAAAAAAATCTGTGCACAAACTGTGCATAGATTTCTGTACTAGTAGCATTTTTTATTTCAAATATATAAATTTGTAAATAATAGATATGTACAAAAAAGTTATAAAAGACAGTTTTTTGAATTCAAAAAAGAAGAGAGAGAAAATGATAGAGGAGAGAGAGAGAGTGTGCCTGAAGGCTGAAAAGAAAGAGGAGAGAGAAAGAGGGGCCATTTTGCACTTTCATCACTGTGTCAGGGGTGTTTTCGAATTCTAAAAAAGGAAGATAATTTTAAGTACAAAAATTATGTATTTACGCAAATAAATTTTCTACCGATATGCATCTTGGTTGATAAATTTTATTGACATCTTTTAAACAATGCAAAAAATATTTTACAAATATTTTTTATTTTCCTTTTATTTAAGCTTAAAATTACCTTCTTTTTAAAAAAAAATGGTTGAAAAAGAAAACGGAACGACACCTCGGACTTTTCTCAACTCTACATTAATTGCTTTTACTCTGCTACAAGGAATAAAGAGAGGGAGTGGGGTGCGTGTGGGAGAGACGGAGGAGAGAGAGACAAAGAGTGACAGTGCGCGTGCAAATAGGACTTTTGTGGGAAGATACTTGTGCGCATTTGTGCGCTAAGACTTAATGAGACATATTCCACTCATATAAGACCGGTCCGAAAGAACACCAAAATTAATAAAGAAAAATTAGGGCGAGCAATTCCGTATTTCATTTAACCTTACCATTCTGTTTCTCTTCACTTTACCAAACACTAGATCCAAATATAACACCAGTCATTTCGTTTGTGTATCTTTCGAAATTACTGATTCATTTTGCAATTTATATAGTCCCGAATGTGAATTCATGCACTCGATGAATCCGCGCTAAAACTACTAAAAATGCATTTTAAACCGATTACACATTTTTTACACGACTTTTCTAAACATTTCTTGAAGATTTATTAGGGTAAAGCATAAACGTCATACACGAATAAGGATTGAATTTTGAGAATTACTTTGCACTAATTTGCATGAGCTGCATTCATTCACACAAAAACACCAAATCATTTACAAGTTTCCGTTCAAGTGCGTCGTGAGCTTTTTGAACTTCCATTGCGCGATACATCATGATCATCGTCCATCGACTGTCACATTGAGACACACAAAAGCTCAAAAGCACAATCAGATATCGTTGCCATATGAACAGAACTCAGAAGCAAATATACTCGTGAAGATCAAAAACATATAGTACTACGTAAATACAATGACTGTTTCTTTCTAAAAATGTGTTCTGGAAACCCGATTCTGAAGCCACCGCCAAACACGAATCTTTTTACTTTCTCATCTGCCTAGTAATATCCTTCGCTGAGAATTCCTAGAAAAGAAATTCATGGGAACGGTAAGGGGTGACGTAAGACGCTCTGGTTTCAAGACATGAAAGCGTGTAAAAAATCAGTAGCCGAAGCTCTGGACAGAGTCATCCGTACACTGATGTTCACAGAGCCGAAGCTGTGCAGATCCGATGCATGTGAGTCCCATATTGCACTCGTGGGATCCACGTGCATTGGGCGACCCTGTGTCCGGATCCCTGCATCCCTAGCACTGCTCAAAAAGTATACTTGATCTAAAATGGAAAACACAAAAGTCATTCCATTAGCAGATCAGGAAGCCTTGTTTTAAGCAGGTGCAATCGATTAAAAGAAATAGGGGGAGTCTCATTGTCAGCTCCTTGGGGAAGGAGCAAGTTGACTATTACGAAACGAAATGACAATTACCAGCCCTAAGTCCACTAAACGAGGTGACATCATAAGAGGTGAAGCATCAACTCTTTTGTGATGGAAGGCGTGTTATCTATCGCAAATAGCCAAATAGATGAAATATATCACAAAGCTATGTGGAGTACCGACCCCATCGCATGATGCCTGAATTCTTTGCAAGGCCCCCCCACCCCCCATCAGGATTGTGGGACCCATCAATCACAAAAAGTCAATAACAGACAAACAAGTTTCTATAGGAGGGCTGGTGAATGGAAAGGTGACAAGCGCACAACATAGCTGAAAGAATGCATGAACACCAGAGCAAGGAGGAAATGGGAATCACAAATGAAGTGGGCTGCTCAACGGATACAATCACTGACAAGGACGAAGTGGGAATCACAAATCAATAAGTGCATTGGGCGCTTATTGAACACATACGAATCATCGTGTTCATGAATTCGTGGATGAAAAACTAAAGGGAAGGATGAGGGACAGGCATGTGCTTCCACAACCCTTTGTGGACC
Organism: Rhododendron kiyosumense; assembly: GCA_019656275.1. Classification (NCBI taxonomy): domain Eukaryota; kingdom Viridiplantae; phylum Streptophyta; class Magnoliopsida; order Ericales; family Ericaceae; genus Rhododendron; species Rhododendron kiyosumense. The sequence continues at coordinate 10,225 of BPLS01017130.1, forward strand.
CATCATGTGACAATGAAATTGTAACAGACAGTGCCACGCGAATTCGGCTGGAGACCATCAATTACATTGTCCTTGGCAGATACATGCAAAGGTGTTATAGGTGTAAAATCACAGGTACATTAGGACAAGGTGAGTGTAAATCCAAATTGTGTCCCTCCGGGTGATTTGCAGTTGTGTAAGCTTAGAAGCCAAGAGAAACTTAATTATCTTATTTCAACGAACAAAGAAATTACGAGGTTACACAACAAATCAGAAAAATTCAGGCACTTTGTTTACTCATGTATATTCTTTCTTCGGATCGGAAGGGTAAACTCATTGCAAGTGTACCTATGGATAAAGTTTAGGTTATATGATATCACCAGTTGATTAAATTTGCCTCAATTTTTAAAAACATCCTACTACAGCATGAGGGAAAGAAAATACAACAAAATAACGATGAAGCGGAAACTCAAAAAGCATAGGTCAAAGAAGATTACAGGAAACAGTTAGGCACAGCATGATGCAGTTCGGGATCCTTCTGTTGGTCTCTCCACAAGAACCATCCCGGCTGGATTTTGAGCAGGCTGAGCTCTAGGCAACCTCTTAGCTATTTCCGAAACCAAAAAGCACGATTCCAATTAGCAGGTCATTGACAGAGTAAATATTGACAACCAAAACTAGAAAGTTGACAAACAAGAGAAATAACATCAAACGAATACCTGACGCAATGTAAGAGTGATAGAATTGGAAGTAAAATATCATAGATCAGTGATAAGGCTCAACTACGATCATCTCCCAATGGTAAATATTCAACTATCTTAAGTGTCATGCTCAGCTTTTTTTCTTAACAAGGCAATCTTATAAAGGGACCACGCCCGAAAACTCAAGGAGATGGCCTTGAGAACAAGCTAACCATACAAGTCAAAGAGAAAAAACAAGACGAAACTGGGCCAAACACAATCTCACGCTAAAATCAAATTAGTTCATGGATACTGATATGGTTGGTACTGGTTTGATTGGTGGTAGCACTTGAACCCATATTGTCTCTCAGAAACACAAAGAAGAGAGTATGAAAGATAGGCATTTAAGTTGTTTTCTTACCTATTAGCATATGGATAGCTTAGTCATTGTTCTAGTTAGGGTTCTCTTTTCCCTTGTAAATTTATTTTGTGAAATCAGTCTTGTTACTTGTACGATAGGGCTAGCAGTGACAGGGTATTAGAGCCCAGCTGATGGAGTATTCATGACATGTGGCTTCCAGAACCCTAACTGAAGCCTTCCTTGTCGAAGTTCAGAAAGGCCTCTCAGTTACCAACAGGGCAATGCAATCCCAGTTGAACAGAGACATCTGATAATGAAGTTATTACTTAATCCAAGAGACCTTTCCAAGCCATGTACACTATTAATGTGCACTACAAAACCAGAGTTCCCACAAGATGGCATTCAATAGTTTATTTTCTCATGAAAGTGTAACCCACTTGGGGATCCCTATGAGAACACAAAAAACAGATCAAAATTACACATATTGGGATAACATAAACCAAAAACAAGAGATAACAACCTTCTTGTGGAGTAAAATACTTGTATACCAACATTAGGAGGAACAGACAAATAGCGAGCAACCATGCAGCTCATAACCAAATTCCAAAGATTCTAGGCAACTCTCCCCATTCAACAGTAAGACTCAGAAACACACCTATTTCATAGAAAATATCATTGACATTAGCAGCAGTTTTGGCAGAGGTTTCGATGAAAAAAAGACCAATTTCCTCAGCATACGCTCGTGCCTCCTGCAAAGTTATTGATCAGAAGCAGATCATATAAGCAAACCACAGCAAACATCACGCCTAAAGAGAGAATACTTTGAATCTGCAACTCGTATTATGCATTCGCAAAGTTAAAGCAAATCCGAAAGTAAAATAAGATGGAAGTCTCATAACGCGTAGGTGATAACATAAAAGCCACTAAGTGAAAACTACAAAAAAAAATAAAGATGGCATGCAAGAAATGAATGGAGGTATGGCAATGCCATGATTGCAGTCAAAGACATTGTAATTTAGATTAACCAGCCCCCATACACAAGTTGTGACTTGTGAGAATCAAATTTGAAATGACACTCTTGTGGGATACAGAGCACAGTCAAGGTTGATGATCAGTTTGTGAACCTCGAAGTCCAAGACACTGTCTGAGGAACATCCAGACAATGGCTTTCCTTCCAATGTTGATATCGCTTTTTCAGGCAACGGTTTGGTGGTAGTGATGGAGAGGAAGGGCCAGAGTAACCAAATAAGGATGATTTGGGGGGATGATTCTGCTTCCAGATGTGGAGGAGCCTGATGCTCAGAAGGCTTTGTTCTGGGGGGATGCCTCTTTAACAAAAGAGACTGGGAAATCAGATTTCGACCCAATTTCGTTGGTGACGCTTCCTCCTAGCCATAGGTAACATAGAGAAACCAATTACATGGATGGGTAAGTTGGGATCAGGTTATGATAATCGTTGAGGAGATAGAGGTGTATTAAGGGTTCAGGAGATAGAGGTGCGCGTTAAATAATCACTTAGAGGTTGATGATCTTGGGTCAATGGTTCTTAACAAAGGTGGCATTTCTTTGGGTGGTGGTGAAACTTTGCTTGATTCTATTGAGGGTGGTAAGAAATTTGGAGGAACTGAACAAGAAGTATGGTTTCTGATGCGGATCACATAGCTGAAGAGTACATGAAAACCCGGGCCCAAACTCGGGCCCATCGGAAGGCCCACTGAAGACCGGCAAGTTCGAAAAGGATTTCAGTTTTTAACGTATTTAAGTCCTTATTTACAACACCCAAGCCTTTGATTTTTGTTTCTCAATTTGTTTAAATTCTTTCCTTTTTATTTAGGATTTGATTTGTTTCCTTTTCTTAACTCTAGGGAGTTAGGAAGGTGTTATTCTTTTCTATATAACTAGCACTATGTAATCGTTTATGGGGGATTTTTGATTGATAAATTATTGAGAGCTCTAATCTCTTTATTCCAAATTCTTTGGTATTCTACGGAATCAACAGAGTGTTTGATGCCTTTATTCCTGGGTATTCTTTGACTAAACAGGTTTAGAGAAGGATTTCGATCTTCGGGTATTCGTTACGAATCAACGGATTTCGGACTCGATTAAATAGTTTCGTTCTTCATTAGCTTCCGCTACATCAGTTTCTGAGGATACGTCACAGGAAGATAAAGGCTTTAAATCTTCTATGAAGGATAGAGCTTAAATGCCTACAATCTTCAGTTAACTAACAACAAGAAGAAAAGCAAAGGCATAAAAGGGGATAGGAAGGAAGAATTTTTTGGGTTTTAGACTCACAAATGATTTTAGGGGGTAACTTACACAAGAAGCATCCTGGCGTCAAATCAGCAGTTATTAAAAAAGAACTGGGAGATAAATAGAAAGCCAGGACTCCTGGGGAGAAAATACTCTATATGCGGCATGGGATCTGTTTTTACTTGTTTTTTTTGGAAGTTTGAATCAAGGTTGCTTGTGGGTGTTGGTTTGATCCCTTTTTTTTCATTTTCTTGTTCTCTTTCCTTTTTTCCTGGCAGTTTACCAGGTTCCACCACTGCTTCTTGGAGTTCATTGTGGGGCTGATGGACTGCTCAAATCGAACCTGCCTGCATTTGGACTGTGAACCCTTGGCACTTGATCTAATAACATCTCTGTTTTATGCCAATAAGAGAAGAAAAAACCACAAATTAAATAAAAGTTCAAGGGGGGGTTAATCTACTGAACTAGATCGAAAAATTGAGCATGTATCCATTGTATGACCTCTATCAGAAGGCATGATATCTGAATAACATGAAGACATGAAAAAGAAAGCAATTCGACAGTTTATGTAAGCACAAAGCAGGAGCGGCAGAACCTATCCACAGCAGAAAGACAGCAGTCGCCGACATAACAAAAAGAATACCATTATGCTCTATATGTGCACTTATTTGTATGTGACAGAGAATGTAAAACTTACTTCTACCGGCACTTCCCTCTTATCTGCCAAATCGGCTTTATTTCCAGCAAGAGTCATCACCATGTTAGGATTACCTGTACAAACCACATGAAATGGTCAAATGACAGGAACATTTGAGTCAGAAAACCTTATCTCAGCACAACTCTTCCCGAGCACCTCGCTTCTGAAGTTCTTGCACCCACTTCTTAGCCCGTGCAAAGGAGTCCTAATGAACTCAAGGAAAAGAGAAATCCAATCAGCAATAGAAAATTACAAAGGATATAATACAAAATACAAAAACTGCACAATTAGCAGTAGCGAACATACAAGTTCTTATGCAAGAGCAGAAGAGCTTCTCCAATTGTTTGCTAAAATTGCATGCCATTGCAAAAAAATTGGCATGAAGCTCAACAACAAGCTTGCCAATGGCTAGGTATAGCGCTTGCGAAATTCATCTATTTAAAAGTAAGAAGCAGAATACGAGTATGCTAAATTCATCTATTTACTAGTAAGAAGCAGAAACTGGAGGTAATCGTAATCCAATAAGGCAAAATTGTATGACAGGATGGCTGTCAATGCAAAGAAAAGAAGCATATTATCCAAACTCATCACTATTTTAACAACATACATAAAAACCCTGCGTATCTACAAATGCAGAAAGCTAAGGTACGCATAAACGTATGCCACAAAAATGTTCTATTTTTTGAGTTATGAACGGGCAATCACTACAGCAAAGTAAAGTTCCGCATGTTTAGAATTAGTTACGAAGTGTATGGTTCATGTATTGTACATTTTCTACGATAGGATTTACTATGTCACTTTTAGCTCATTCAGACGTTTTTTTTGCATTTTGCATAGTTACAAGGCCAGTTATGAAGGAATATATATTGCACGCAGTGTAGTCAAAGTCTTTCGATTAATGATATGTATCTTACGATTCAATACATTTAGCAACAAAATAGATACACATCTCTAGCTGTTTCTTATGTTAAAATATCTTATGAAACGCACATGATACGTTAGGTATCTTACAATTTGATATGCTTAGAAGTAAAACCGACACATATCTCTAAATGTATCTTTCGCTTAATCAACATTATTGGATACCATACAATCCACAATTCGATACACTGCATGCAATGCCATAAATTCTGTTGTTAGGCCATATTATATGGTTGGTGACGTGAAATTTCGTGTTATGAAAGTCTTTTCTTAATACATGCAATAGATTTTGTATCATAGTTTGGGTATATTACTCTTGTTAGCATATCATATTCATACGTTTACAAAACCCAGTATGTTACGCAAAATGACAAACCAAAACATGCTATGTATCCCGTTTCTTGACAACCTCAAGACCACTATTTAGACTCATTACAGAAATATTTGGTGTTAATAAGGAATAGTTTTTATTAGTTACGAACATATTCCCTCCCTCCAAACAAGACTGTCCTATCTGCAATCGAGAACTTAAATATGCATTTTTATCACATAAAAATCACAACTTATTTTGATAAATTAAAAGAACTCAGAGATATCGACTAGTAACTAGCGGCAGAAAATTTGAATTTTTTTTGACAAGATGCATTATTTTTTAAATTCTCATTTTACAAACTGAACAATCTTTTCGGAAGGAATGTAGCCACACTCACACAACTAACTTTAATTATCTCAAAAGTACATACATAATTACCCTTCTCTCACACATCCACTCTCAATCTCTCGTAGCTTTGACCTCACTGGTGGTGGGGGGAGACCCCATAATCTCTCTCCTCTCTTCTCTCTGTTTTCCCACACTATAATCTGAATACATAGTTACAATCCACCACAGCCACACCTTTGCATCTAACATCCAACGCCCTCTTCAATTCCAGACATCTCACACCTCTCCACTCTCGTGTTGTCTGTCAACACATGGAGGACCCCACAACAAGTTTACCATTCCTAACAGTAGACATATTCTAAGTAAATTAGTAGAGGTGCGCGTAGAACACCTAAGTTATCAAAAATAAGTGTATGTATTAGTATAGGAGAGAGGTCGAACCGTGCTAGTGATATCGTAGACGATGATAGCAGCAGCTGCACCTCTGTAGTACATCGGTGCCAAGCTGTGGTACCTCTCTTGGCCGGCAGTGTCCCAGATCTCGAACTTCAACGTCTCGTCGCCCACCGCCAGCGTTTGCGAGAAGAACGCCGCTCCAATCGTCGATTCCTACCACCACCACCACATTCACAATCACAAATCACTAATCCCTAACCAACCTCGTCAACTACAATAAAATTACAACTCTGGAAACATTAGCAAAACCAAAAAAGAGAGATTGTGCACCTGGAATTCGAAGAATTGACCTTTGACGAAGCGCAGGGCGAGGCTCGATTTTCCGGCTCCCATGTCGCCGAGTAATACCTTGGAGTTAGATTATGAATCGTCATAGGAAATTGAAGGTAACAGAATTATGGAGATAAAAATGAAGAGTGTATAAGTAGCTATTGAACTCACGAGTTTTGCATTGCGAGTGTTCTGACCCATCGTTGCCATGATTGTCGACTGATTTTGAGGTCTTTCGTGAGCTTTGAGAGAGAGAGAGAGAGAGAGAGAGAGAGAGAGAGAGAGGTTTCAGCTTGCAGGCGCAACGTGCCCAAGGAAGAAAGGCAGAGCAGTCACTGCGTCCCAATTTCTGTCTATTTTTAATGTTTGGCCCAGTTTTAAATTGCTAATATCAGGATTTTAGAGTTTTTTTTCCTTCGATATTTTCTCCAAAAAATTGGGTAAAAATCATAATTTTTTATTTTACCAATTCCTCTCGTCGAACTAATAATACATAAAGATTTGATGCAAAATTAACAAACGAGAAGGAAAAAAAACTAACAAACAAGAAAAAAAAAACAATTGAACTAGGACCAAAAAAATTGTAATTTAGCGGAAACGGGACCTAGACTCACAACACTATTTAAGAGAAGATTTGCACTTTGATGTGTTTCTAACATTTTTTATCTTCCAATATAGATCTTTAAAAATATGAAATATGTAATTTGTTTAATAGTTCTTGATTGGTTCTATAATAAAAAGATTTTAAAAGTGTATAAAAATTATTACTATATTAAAAGATGTAAATAATTAAAAATAACATGAACATTAAAAATGAAAAAACAAAATAGGATGGAGGTAATTGCTAAAGTTTGTCAAGAAGTGAAGAAGACAAGTTGGTGATTTGGATGGCGGCTTTCGGATAAGAGAAGTGGACAAGCAAACAGCGTTAACAGATACGTCCATGCATAGATCAGAATAATGTGTCAAAGGTTAGTGATATAATTAAAAGTTAATTATTTTTAAAAGTTAATAATATTGGTATAAAAGATTGTTCATAAGGCCATCCACGGTGGTATAATCAAAAGCTAATTGTTGTTAAAGTTAACAATATTTGTGCAAAAAATGGCTTATAATGGTATAATCAAACTTAGCAACATCTTTAGAAATAATCAAATTTTGGGTTTTGGATAACCAAAACTAGCAACCTTTTTTAATAATCAAAATTTATGAATCTCACATCACTTTTCTTTCCTGTTTCTATTTTAGATTGCATTTTTATGAACTTAACTTAAATATGAAAATTTGTCTTTATTTAAATTTTTTTCACATTTTTTAGTTTTGCACCAAACTTCTATGAGTTATTAATTCGTCTTGACGAGAGGAATCCAAAAAGTATTTTTATTTATTTTTTACTTTTATCCAAGTATTTTGAGAAATAATCACTTTTTAGAAAAAAAAAATGATTTTTTCGACTAAAAAGTAATTATTCCTTTTTTGTTCCTCCCCCTATGGTTTAGTAAATGAACAACCTTGCAAAAAAAAAAAAAAGGAAGAACCTTGCATTCTTTTCCAAATTCAAGAACACATTTGATTTTTTTGGAAAGATTAAGAGAGTGGTGGGTTTGTGATATAGGCTACAGGAATAGGAAGGGGAAAAAAAAAGTTTTGGTGTTGTTTTGATAGATAACACTAGGAAGAACACCATATATTCAATATATTTTTGCCCAAAAAAAAAACATAATGGAGAGAAGTGAATGGCAGGAAACAAGGGGGGGGAAGAAAGATTGTGTGAAATTATGGTGGATCCCTTATTTTGGTTATGGACTAAAAGTGACTATTGTGAACCTCAACATTGTTTAACTTAGCAACCTTTTAAATGAATAATCAAAAGCTGATGTGTCAACTTTTGATTATCCATTTTTGATTATACCACTGTGGATGGCCTAATACTATAATCAAATTTAGTAACATCCTTAGAAATAATCAAATTTTGGGCTTTGGATAACCAAAACTAGCAACTTTCTTCAATAATCAAAATTTGTGAACCCCACACCACATAAGTTAACTAGTTCCAAAATTTATATACACATGTGTTTCGACTGGTATTTTTTTTTTTCTTCTTCGTCTACTCTATATTTTCTTCATTTCACCCACAAACTATTTCTCTTATTTCCCTCAAAAAGTAAAGCTCATTTATCTTGATTATCTACAATTCAACCCATCATCATCGGATTAAGGTATTTCACTCTTCTTTCCCATTTCTCTGATTTTTTCCTAAAATTAAGAGAGGGAATCGATATATTTTTGCCCAAAAAAAAATCGTAAATGGAGGAAAGTGAATAGCGGGAAACAGAGAGGGGAGAGAGTGTGTGATATTGTAGTGGACCCTTATTTTGGTTATAGACTAGAAGTGACTATTGTGTGCTCAACATTGTTAAGCTTAACAACCTCTTAAGTGAATAATCAAAAGTTGATGTGTCAACTTTTGGTTATCCTTTTTTAATTATACAACTGTGGATGGCCTAAAATGAGAGAGAGAGAGAGAGATAGAGAGAGAGAGAGAGAGTTTTTGTTCTTCTATTAGTACTTGCAAAACAACTAGTAATTAGTATTATTGTAAGAAGAAAAAAAATTGGATGTATACATACATTTTCAAATGGTTTCCATCTTTAAAAAGAATGCTAATTCGCTGCTGAATGAAATTATCTAAATTGTGTTTCATTAACTAAAACAAGTACTTTTTTAAATAATTGCTAATATTTTGAATTAAAAGTAATATATTGTGAGAGAATGACTTGACTCGTAAAGCGAAAAAATAAGTACTTAAAAAATAAGAATCTTAACAGAACAAAGTTGTGTCGGTTAATGTACGGGAACGCATAATCCTTTTTACTTTTTTAATGTCCCAAAAACTATTTTTTTGCAAAAGTGAAGGAAGAACGAGATAGTTTAGGAAATTATGGAGTTGAGTTTTACTATCAGATATTTTAACGTTGTGTCCATTCGATAAACGAGGCCAAAAAAACACCAATGTGATTTTTTTGGCCCATATTGCATCGAACGGGGAGAACACTACTGACGAAGAAAAGAAAGGGACAGGAGAAAATTGAAATCGTTTTTCTCTCCTGCCGAACACCGCCGTCCAAATTAGTATGAAAAGGGTTCTTTATTGTCTTCAATAGGCCAGGCCAACGTCCCTGTTAATGGGGTCTTCAAATGGATCTGTGAAACAGCAATCCAAAAAGAATGGTTTTCCAAACAAATTTGATCAAACACTTTTTAAGCTAAAAAAATCCTCCACAAAACATCCATTGATTTGGAACAAACAATAATCTTTTGCGCAAACGAGAATGAAAAGACATTTCACATCCTTGAGATTTGGAGGGGAACTGTGGCTTCAAGATCCTCATCCCTCCCAGAAATGAGCTGGATCATCTTGAAGTTGCCGAGTCTCTCCAAGAGATACCTTCGGCAATTTTCGGCCGCCATAATTCCAGACGAGTAGGCCCCATGGACAGAACCCTGGTTCTCCACGCTAACTGCTTCACCAGCGAAGAAAAGATTACCCAATGGCAAACGAAGCTTATCGTACAAATCTTCAGGCTTCCCAACCGCATCGTACGAATAACACCCAAGCGAGTTGGGATCCGTTCCCCAACGCGATACAAGATGTTGAACCTGCATGTGGGAGCCAAGCAAGTATTAGTTAGGAACTACAGTACTTCAAATTTAGTTGCAGGTGGCAAATCTGCTCTCGGACTTAAAGGGAGAGCTTCTGTACCTCCCTCTCCAAGAGATAAGATTCTGTATCTGAATCTTAACGAAAGTTCCTTAGAGCATTTACACATGGAGTGCTAGTTCGTGATATATTCAAATTGCAAAATATGCTTGCTTCTAGGTGATGTCTACATAAACATGTCCGACACAGAACTCAAAACGTTATCCAAGTGTATGACGTGGGTACTTTATAGTTTATACATCTAGAGGAATCACAGCTCCCAATCTTTGCATCTCGTATGTATGTGCCCTCCCTCACCCAGCGCCACCCACTAACATTCGCACTTCGTGCAACTTTGCATCAACACAACTATTTTTTTTTATAAGCAACTTTGCATCAACACAACTAATCTTGGTTTCTCACCAAAGCACAAGAACTAAGGATAATGTCCATGAATTCATGCAATTTACATATCCAAAGCAGCCAAAATTCACATAAACATTGTTGAGTAGAGAGACTGCAAGTACCAGAATAGAAAAATCAAAGAACTTACTGGCTCAGTAGCTTGGGGGAACATTTTCCTGAGCTGCAGCATCACAAAATTAACGGCAGCCTCATCAGATAGCTTCTCAAGGTCGTAAGCAAATCTTCCAGCAGCCATATAGACTAGAACAGGATGGCCTGTTGCCTTGTGGAGATTGAGAAAATAGCCACAGGCATAAGAAGTGGATGCGGCAATGCCTAAATATTCCACAGTTGGCCAAAATACATCATTGAAGCGCAAGGCGACCTTGTTCTCATTGCCCATACCAAGATCTGAAATTGCAGAAAGCTTCCACGCAGGCAGTTTAGGCTCGAAATCAATTAATTTAGCTTTAAGGATCCCAAGGGGTAAAGTTGAAATGACAGCGTCTGCAATGAAGTGCCTTCCGTCCTCGACCGTAACCATAGCTTTACTACCGCCATAGGATATTTTCGTGATTCTGAGAACATATTAATACAATATAATTTTAGTTCTTATGTAACCTGACAAAATACATGAAAATTAATTTTTCATCCACATAATTCCGCAATAATTATCTTCATTCATTTAATTTTACTCGAGTAGAATATTTTTTCACTAACCTAACAAAATCTGTGAAGTTTCAAATTTTGGCACCCCAAAAAGTTGTAGTAATTAGATTTGTTCTTTTGCTTTTACTTCTGTAAAATTGGTGCATTTGTCTTTGCATAATCTAGAAAATACTCCAGCTATGTTTTAAAAAACACAATGCAGCTCTCATTAAGGTCTTTGGCATATTTATGAATAACCTTTTCCAAATTAGAGCAGCTACAAGTAGGAATTGTTTAACCCTTCTGAGTGGGTTAGGAGGGAGAGGGTAAGGCATTTTGAAGAAAGTTGCGCGCAAATACGTATAACTTTACATGTGCATAAGATAACCCTTCCTATTGTTTTTCATTCTTGCAGTAACTGACCACTGAAGACGTCAAATGTGACTGCCAATTTAAAAATTATTTGTACTGTATTATCTTGAAGTCTTGTTACCTATCTGATAATTTTTCCTATCATGAGAACACACATAGTTTGATCGTTCGCAATATCGGGTGAGTTCAGCACTTGTAAAAATGAAACCATCTACCATTCATAAATTATGCAAACCTACCGGTGATTTAAGCGAATGTCAATGTCCTTCGCGAGGGCCTTAATTACAGGGTGATAACCTTGCACCATTAGTCCATGACCACCAGAAAGAACGTGTTCCTGCAAATCCAGTAGTAATCCTCTACTAAGTACACAATTCATGCAATGTACCAGTGATTTATTGTAATAATACAGAGATTTGACTTCCATCTAATTCATGCAAAACCATCTACTTGTATGCATGCTTCGAAAAACTGCTTTCTAAATCCTTCCCTTCAAGTACTACACATACTATTGTACTAAAACTATCTATCTACTGTAGATAAGAAAGTCCAGATGGATGATTGAAAGTTTGAATATGCATAATAAGACATTTTATATCTACTAGAATGTGGTGAATTCGGTGGGAAAATACGTCTTTAATAAAATTCAGGAGCAATAAGGGCTTAAGATTAGCAGCACATTAAATAGCAAATCAAATGTATAATCATAGCATGACGCACAAGGGACTGCATAAGCTATCCATATAACTTGAACTACCGTTAACTGAGTTCCTTTTAAACACAAGCAGAAGACAATCAGCCTATAAACTACATTGATCCAACAGTCTAACTTGCCTGATCCCAGGTTTTCAACGAGATCATATCCGCATCTACAGCAAACCAAGCTTCCATTCTACATACGTACCATTGTAAAACTTTGTGGGCGAGTCCTTCTTGTCTACAAAAGGAACAAATTGTATTGACGACCAATAAGCACCACAAGTATCAACCGTGCTCATCCTATGCTTTAATATTTCTTATACCTTAATTCCGGATGCCTGTCTAACACAATGGACATTGCTTGAAGAACTGACATGTCATCTGGGTGTTCATCCCTCACTTTCTCCGTCTAAAGATGTCAACAGACCAATAAGTAACTTGTCAAGTGCAATTGACCAGAGTAGAGTAGTACAAATTTTCAACAGTCAAAAGCTTACCTCTTTCAGAATTCTCACGAACACATCCCCGACTTCAATTACCATCTGTTGAGGAACTTGACCGCCATCCATATCAAAAAGTGCATAGCTGAAACAACCAAATAGATCCTTAATATTGTAGTTCTATCTAAAGACACAAGGAAGTGCAATAACATTAGGGAACGTGGGAAACAGTAGAGATCTGTAGAGCTGACACACGGTGTTGTATCGCTCAGCTACGTCACAGACAGATGATAGCTTCAATTCCAGCAGATATGACGTTCAGGCCAATCCTTTTTTCAGGTAATATCCACATCAAGAAAGTTATGCAGAATTAATTTTAACCTAGCTTTGAAGCTGTTTAGCACCAACACAGAAAATACAGAACAGCAATGACCAAATAGAAAATATAAGGCTAGCATTTCAAACAAGCAATCAATTGATGAAGGTCAGGGACCTGAATTGCAAAACAACGCAAAGGGAGGGAACTACGAAGAAATTTTTAACCACATGGTTGAACTATAACTACAACTTTTTAGCTTATAGAAAAAAGGCGTCTCACCTGATGCTTGATCTAATTAATGTGAAAACTTTCCAAGGGAATGGATAATAGTCTGCAAATTACCTTTGCAAGTCATGATCATACAAAACAGAGTTGTCACCACTAGTACGATATAATGTAAGCCCCAACGAACGTATCAGAGGAGCCAAAGGATTTTCGTTGCAAACACCATGTAACCTGAATAAGGCACGATGGAAAGGTAATAAGCAAAACCGTGAAGGCATAAAAAGGCAATTGTTACTTGCATCATGACAATCATAAAGGCATCCCTCCATGCACAGATACAAAAGTGTAAGACGTGCAGTTACCCGTAATGCTAATGTTAACTGGCAAAATCATGTCAACTTGCCAATCAAAAAAAAAATATCATGTCAACTTGTATAGAAAGACTAATTAGGCAACAGAATTTGCAAACATGGGAAACTATGCAGAAATTTTTCACAAAAACGAGAAAAAAAGAATCTTTAAAGCATTAGTAGTAGAAAATTCAACAAACTCCAAGCTTGAAAGGTTAATTAGTTCAACAAAAGTGCCCATAAAATTACAGGAACCATAAAGAACTTGGAACTGCTTTTATAATTTATTATTTATGAAAATCTTATTGAAAAAATCACTGAAATGAAGTTGTTGAAACAAATTTGTTACTTCAAACCACAAAACTTGGTTTACAACTTAGATCTTTGAAGTGCAGTTGGTCTAACAAACTTTTTACTTCAAATTCTAAATCAACCAATCATGCTTTGGACGAAAAAAAATAACCAAACAAAACAGGACACCCAATGACATCAAAACAATCCATGCATAGAAAGTCTTGCACATCTGTATAAGAAAAGAGAAATATTAAGTATAAGCTTGCCATGAGGCTCCCATATCTACTGGACAACCAAATGAGTAGTCAGTGTGGATACGGCCACCAATTCTATCCCGCGACTCCAACAACAGTACCTGAAGAGAATCATAGCAGTAAGTCCATGACATTAGCAGATCAAATTTTTTGCTCCCTCTGTACCAAAAGAAATAATTCCACTAAGAAAATGAGCATAGTTTTATAGGGTGGGAATTATTTTACATTGTTCTATTCCACATTCAGAGTTGACTTCTTAGAAGATTAGAAATTAGAAACTTCCAAGCAACATTTTTAACAGAGGTTTAGCAGGGAATTCATAGATAGATAAACTTTTGAATATTGGCCATGGATATAGCAACTTGGGGCATACAGATAGCAAATGGGGGCTAGTACTTTGATACACAGGTAGTAAGTAGTAAGCTCGTTATTAGGAGTTAGAATAGACTTCAAGGTTGAAAAAATAACCACCTTAATAGAAGCATTGTGGAGGATATGTGCAGCAGAAATCCCAGAAATACCAGCTCCAATCACAATGACTGAAGGAGGCAAACCGCGTTGCCTCTCAATGTGTGAGGCAAATGTGCCTAGTCAACAACAGAAATATATCAGCAAGGTAAATGGAAGTCCATATGGGAACAAATTGAACATAATAACCAATAAAAAAAACCACTACTCCTGCTACAGAGACACCGGGACATGTCAACTGAGAACGTCACTAGTGAAAAAGTAAAAGATTGCAAGTACTGTTGCAACCAATAAGAATTATTCGATTGGTTTCAGAGCAATATGCAATTAGCCAAACCCAACTCATTGCCTTAGCCCCATCCAAGATAAATCTGATCTTTGTAACTGAATTCAATTAACTGCAACTTAGGATCCCAAGAGCCTAAAAAGTTGTTTTAAGGTCCGTCCAGATATCACCAAATATCTTTAACGCGATCATTACGAATTACTAGTCCTTAAATGGTCGAACCATTTATTGCTTCAAAAATAGCAAGCTCAAAATACATGAAAGATGTTAGACTCATGAGTCATGAGTCATGACTTGTTAGCATAACTAAAAGTTCCCATTACCACATGCCATTTCCCAGCACAAATGCATCAAGCCCTTAGTTGAAAGTTGAAACCAACAATTAAGCTTCCAATACCATGATACATGAACTAACTAAACTTTTACCATAAGTTTGTAGTAATGGCAGAAGTTTTAACCACTTTTTTTTTTCTGTACGGTTTAGCAACAAATTTCTCGACATAAGCATGTTTTGCTTTCTGGTTATACACCAACTCGTATCGCCTTTGTTTTCTGTTTCCTGTTCTCATTTTGAGGAAACACAACAAAGCTGTTAGGCACAATGTTCTAAAAATCGCAAGGTGCTAGTCAGGCGGAAGAGAGGCACCTAGTGCCAAGGTGCTGACTAGTCGGCCACCTAATCTAGGCATTGGACCACCGCCTAGCGCCGAGGCGAGGACTAGTCAACTTAGGAGGCCAACTTTTAGAACATTGCTTAGGCAATAAATTTCCAATCTAGTTTTGGGGAGATTTCTTTCTCTTTATTTTTTTCTATCTCCCCCGAAGAGTAATACTATATCAAAACTGTGTTTGTTGTTGTTTCCAAAACCATCACTCTCAAAATTGTCATGTAAAACTGCTTTTCAAAATGGGACCCGAACCATTTCGTTGCTATCTAATTTATCCCACTGTCAAAGCTAATCAACAGTTTCCATAATGCAACTTCATCACAGTGTGAACTAATTTTTTAAGGCGATACATTTGTTTGTCCACTTACTTTTTCATGTTTCAAAATATCTGATACATTTGACTTTTTAACGAATCAAATTCCCTTTTTTACCCTTACAATCTTTTACCGTAAAGAAACTTTTCGAAAAAGTAAAAGGGTAAATCCGTAAAAGTTAGCAAGTT
>BPLS01017131.1:0-23938 GCA_019656275.1 Rhododendron kiyosumense
TTGAAAAAACTTCATATAAACCGATATCAAAGGCAAAAAACATAGTCATTTCAATTTTTTTTCCGTCTTAGTGATTTTTTTTTTTTGCTTTAGTTCATAATTTTTAAAATTTTAGACTCCTATTGTCAATATGAATGGCCAATTCAAAAAATTTAATGAGATTCTAATAAGATCTCAGAAAATACGAAAAAATATCAAAACGATAATTTGACGTTAGTCGGGAAACAAAGAAGAAGAGAACACCTTATACATACCAAGTCCTCTCTTTGACGGAGATATATATCTCTCTCTCCGATCACCCATCGGACATCAGCACCCATTCTTTTGAGCCTAACCTATTTTTTTAGGTAGAAAAGGAACGTGCATTACAAAATTAAAAAAGTTCTGGGATATGAAATTTCTTGAATATATCCTTGTACAATTGAATGCAAGTACTAGAAGTCATACTAGCTAGTTAAATACTCTTTTAAGTCATGCATTATCATTTGTCCCTGTCCTTGCCAAAATATCTGTGCATTTGTTTGCTTCACGAAAAATCTGCGTCAACGTTAACTCACTCCATCTCTGTTCAATCGTACCGTTCCGCAATCATGAATAAGATAATTCAATGGATGAAAGTGATGGTATATCATGATTCAATCGCAAAACCACCAAACTAGACTGCCACCGGTGGTAATCCCAGTTGGCTGGCCCAGCACCATAAAACCATAGGAGTATGTTACTATCATGAAAGACCCAATTGGCTGGCCATGACCTTTAATTTGGGGCTAGGTGATTCCGTAAATTGGTTCAAACAGTGGTGGTTTCAGGATTTTAATTTAGAGGGATCACATGTGTTTGACCGAACCCACATTAGAACGACCAGAGCTCTACCAAATGTCAATTTTTATACGCTTGGGTTAGCCATTTTTATTAGTTGATCGATCATTAATGTTTCTTTGAATGGAGGAGAAAATACATTATACAGTACAGGTTTAATACTATATGGATGCTTGATACATCGTTTTAAAAAGGTGTGATATATATGTTTTCTTAACAACAACATATAGTCTAAAGTCCAAATGAAACAACCTCATAAGAGCTTTAGTTTCTATGATGTGTAGAGTCCATTAATAAAAATATTTTAGAGTCTAGAGTCCATGAAAAAGACAAAATTATCTTTAATGAGACAAGGGCTTTGTTTGGTTAATACAAAAAATGTCTTTTTCATTTAAATTGTCTTAAATGAGATAAGGGACTTATTCGGCTAACACAAAATGTCTTTTTTCGTGTTTTTCGATCTTGTAGCACTTTCATAGGGTACCCTAGGCTTTTAGGCATTTTTATAGGATACCCTAGGGTTTTAGGCACTTTCATAGGGTTTTAGGGTGCACTTTCCTATTATAGGGTTTTAGCAGTTTACACACTTTTATAGAGTATCCTAGGATTTTAGGCACTTTCATACATAGGGTACCCTAAGGTTTTAGGCACTTTTATAGGTGTGGGCACACACCCCTAAAATCTATGCGAAAATCGGGTATGCCCTTTTTTGGAAAGCGCGGCAAAATACTTCGATTCAGAGTTACCACTTGGATTTTTTTTGCAGTAAACCACCCAAGAAACCGAACTTGAAACGCTTGCTATGTTTTGATTGAAGAAAGGGTTTTGTAGACTGGTCCATCGTCACCCTTGATATTTGAGGTTCAGGAGCCAGGTTATGAGAGAGGAAGAGTTTTATGACATTCCTCTCACCCAATCCGGAGATCAGTCTCTACTCGGGCATTTATAAAACATTTGATTATCTCTTTTAATCATTTTTTAGCCAGTTAGAGCGGGGAAACAGTTTAAGGGGATTAGAACTGTAACATGTTGGCAGGATGTGATAAAATGGCATGCTTGCTTTATTGAAACAATTAATATAGATTGAAAACAGACTCCTGTGGGAGTTTTAAACAAACTGGAATACACTGACTTAGAGTAACATGTGCAGGAAGAAACCAGCATGCACTGACCAAGTCACTGCACGCTGATCCCAATTGCATATGCTACTACTAGTCCAACGTGCGCTAGTAAGCCTAATCCCACAATTCTTATTTTCAACCATCTGGGCTCTGGAAATGACCAGTGCACACCTAGGACAAACCAAGCAGTTTTATATACAAATATATACAGTAATAAACAGTTTGAATGGGCTTAAAGGCCACTAAAAGAATAAGACATCCCATAAACAGTGTGGGGAACAAAACAAAGGCCAAGGCCTAGTTGCCATGTAAGGGCCAGCCACTGGACTATGTTTGACTGGCGCACACTGGCAGTAGACTACCATACGCCAGTTGTAACCTCTTGCCCAGTGCTTGGCTTTGCACTTTCTGGGTTCTGAGACATGTTCAGAAAGACCCCAGAGGCATTCCAAAGCAGCAGATATGAATATTTGAGAAAGTAAAGCTAGTAACTTTAACTATGGATAGCAGTAAACTGGTTTTAACATGCTCAAAGGTGATAAAAATGAAAAGGAAGACATAAAATAGTTAGACACTTATCTCCATGCCAGTATTGCACACATACATATGATTGGCGTACGCATACATATGATTGGCGTGCGCCAATTCTAACCACACACGGCTTTGAAACCTTGCTAGCTTTGGGGCCAGGACTAGTATTGATTACCAACCTTGACCCTATCAGACCCCCTCAAGGATCAGAACAGAATACTATCAAAGGTGATATACCTTTGGTTTTGAGTTTGTTAGAGTGATTAAGCTTTGAACTTGTGGTTTTGATGGATGAATGAAGAATGTATACCAGTGGATGTATGTATGAAACATGTTTATAACTTCCCTTGGCAGGGAAAATAATGAACAAGAGGTTAGAGGGTTGAACTAGTAACTAGGGCTCTTGAAGTTTGTAACCCCTTGAACATAAATGCAAAGGGGGGTATTTATAGAGGAGGGAGAGGGTGGTAATTACCAGCTAAAATGGGCTGGTTAGCCTTGGACAAGGAGTCTCTCATGCATTAAATGCATGGGACAAGGTGATGGGGAGATTGCATGAGAGAGAGGGAACATCCCCTACCCGAGATCACATCTCACCTGATCAAATAGTGTACTAGGTGGCACAAAAGTCCTGTGAACGTGGTTGAATAAAGGTGATGAGACTACCTTTGACCGGCGTGCGCTACTTATTGACCTGCGTGCGCGGGTCTCTGCCTAGTCAAAGGTCAAAGCTGACCGATGACTGACACATGGCAGAGGACCAATGTACGCTGGTCTGGGACCAACGTGTGCTAGTAGGGTTTTGCTATAGCTTTTTAGCTGAGGCTCAAAGGGTTCAAAGGTTTTTTGGAACGTTTCAAGCTCAAACACACTAACATTCTCAGAGTGTTCTCGATCTTACTCATCATAGGGGAATCAAAGACCGTAAGTAAACTAATCTAGACAGCCCATAATATGGTGTCTACAGTAGTCCCCCTTTAACAACACTTGGACCACCCTTGACTTGGTACAAATAATGTCAAAGGTTTCTAGATAGCCTTCCAGGCTATCCAGAACAGAGCATGATAGCAAAATAGAAACGAATACTTAAAGAACCTAATTGGTTGAATTGGACAGAACAGGCTATTGCGGAGGTTGACTCTCTTGGGGAATAATTAGTTGCAGATGAATCGTCGCTACTGGGGATATAATTGGTGGACAGGAAGATCACCACTTATTGAATTGATTGGAGGGACGGGCGGACCATTGTTGATTGAATTGATTGGAGGGACAGGTGGACCGTCATTGATTGAATTGATTGGAGGGATAGGCGGACCATCGTTGATTGAATTGATTGGAGGGATGGGCGGACCGTCACTGATTGCATTAATTGGAGGGACGGGTGGACCATCACTGATTGAATTGATTGGGAATTAATTGGAGGGACGGACGGACCGTCGCTAATTGAATTGATTGGAGGGCCGGGCGGACCGTCACTGATTGAATTGATTGGAGGGATGAGCGGACCATCGTTGATTGAAGTGATTGGAGGGACGGGCGGACTGTCGTTGATCCGGGGTATGATTCCCCTTTGAGAAGAGCATGGAGTGGCCAAAATGGACTGCTGCTAGAGAGCAATTTGACAAAATAGCATTGATTGGGCCTTAAGCCCAAATATAAATGGTGTACGATGGACAAAGCCTTAGTGAGCAGCAGTGCAGAGGTTCGAAGCAGTGGTGGTGGCGACGGAGACCATGTAGAGGAGGTTGGTGACAAAGCAAATCGATGTATATCAGTGGAGGAGGGGCTTATGCTGGTGAGCATTGAGACAGAGGGCCCACGGGTTAGTCATTTGGACTTCCGGAGTGGTGTAGAGGGCCTCGTGGTTTCCGGAATGGGTTCTGGTGGGGCTGGCAATAGTGGCAGTGGTGGTGGTGACGACGATGTCCATCTGAAGTCACCGCAAAGGGATCCGGTGGTTGTGGAGGTGTCCACTGGAGATGGGCCGACAAGGCCGGCTAAATTTAGGCCACCTGCGGAGTCCTTGGGGCACAGGCCCATTACTCAAGGCGATTTTGTGAAGTACGTGAACGAGGCGGTACTTTCCCGCTTGTTGGAGGAGAACCATGCAGTGGTAGCGGCTGTCTTGTTTGCTCGAGAGGAAAGATAGAGGCAGATTGGGTTGGCTCAGGAGGATGAAAGGTTGAGAGCTGAGGCTGAGAGGGCTAGGACCGAGAGAAAGCCTTTATGAGAGAGGCCGAAACGGGCGAGAGAGCTAAGGAGGAGGAGGCATGGATGCAGGAGTTGGTGGACTAGACTGAAGGCGGCTCGCGTTGACTTCATTGCGGAGACATATATGCCACCGGAGCCACACGTTTTTGTCGCGTCGGGAGTTGACAGCTACGTGCCTTAGCGAGAGGACTACGACCTCGAGTTTGTCTCGAGGGATGCGACAGAGCACCTGGCATTGACTTGGAAGCGGGTATACCTTTCAATTCTTGCTTTAGCTTCCATTTGACTTATTGTGTTTGCATAGACTTGTATTCAATATTGCATGACACTTGAATCAATGAACTCGACTGTCGTGTAGAACCTTTGAATATATACCCTGAATCGACTTAGAACGGCTCGACCTTGAATTTAGAACTTGAATCAACTTTGAATAATTGAACTCGACCGTAGAATGCCTTTGACAATTCAACCGTAGAATATGACTTGGAATAACTTGAATCAACTGTAGGATGCTTTGACTTTTAGAACTCGAATCGATCGTTGACCCAAGTAATTTGAATTGACCGTAGAATGCCTTTGAAATTGATATTGACTGTAGAATGCCTCGAATTGCTTGATCGACTGCTTATTGAACTTGATTTGCATATGTATGACACATTTCCTTTGTCTTGACTTTGTTTTGAACAGAGAAGAGTGGCCAGCTCGAGAGGGCATGGAGGAGTAGCAAGCTCGCTTGAGCTTTACAGAGGCCTGCTCGAGCGGGTGCGAGAGTTGGTAGACGCTGCAGGATTTGGGTTGTTTATCCTCACACTAACGCTGGCAAAGAATGATCATGCCATGCTTACAGCTTTGGGTGACAAGTGGCATGACACGTCCAACACCTTTCACTTTCCGATTGGGGAGATGACTGTGACCCCATTGGACTTCACGGCCATCACGGGCCTAAGGGTAGGAGGTGAGCCCATCCCATTCGACTTGGGAATTCTTAAGGATAAGGCGGCACTGAAGTGGTTCTTAGGACGAGTGCCTGAGCGAGGAGAGGAAATGGTCAGGTATGAGCAGTTTAAAGAATACTTGAAGAAGATACCGACCAATGAGTAGGAGGAGGAGCAGATGGCGAGGGCCTATCTATTGTACTTGTTTGGGGCCATGCTGTACCCAAATAAACGTGCCACATGCACTTGTCTTACTTGCTAGCCCTTCGTGACCTACGCACGGCCTCTCGGTACGACTGGGGAAAAGCAGCTTTAGGGGCATGCTACGGCTTCATGGGAGAGTTCACACAGTATAAGAAGGCGGTTGCTGGCTATTGGAGGATATGGGAGGTA
This sequence comes from Rhododendron kiyosumense, assembly GCA_019656275.1. Lineage (NCBI taxonomy): Eukaryota > Viridiplantae > Streptophyta > Magnoliopsida > Ericales > Ericaceae > Rhododendron > Rhododendron kiyosumense. The sequence goes on from BPLS01017131.1 coordinate 6,011, forward strand.
TGATTTTCAAACCTGTAATTCAATTTTAGTACACATTTGCACTTTTCCTTATGCACTTGTATCGTTGAATTGCATAAACTGTGTTCTGATATACATTGACTGTTTGAAAACCCTACAGCTGTGGGCCTACGAGGTGTTGAAGATGTACCCTCTGGAGAACAAGTGTCCGGACATGAGGACTCTCCCGCGGGCGACAATTTGGGGGCTGCTGCATAGAAGCAAGAAGAAATCGAAGGGGAGTCTTCTCTCTTTCAGAGTCTACCTCGACGAGCTGTCGAGCACCCAGGTAAATAAGAACTTTGCTAGTTGATTTTGCCTTAAAATGTTTTAATGCTATCGCTGATGCCTTTTGTCTTAGCCCTTTAAATGTATTGCAAATGGAGTGGAACCCGTGGTAAGGTGTAGTTCCTGAGCCGGAGTACGTGGCTAAGAGCAGAATAGTGACAGCGAGCCGAGTGCTATTGGAGTCAGCTTTCGGATGGCAGTGGTACTTGGATGATCGAGTGACGCGACAGTCACTTGGTTTTTCTGTATTCCAGGTCCCTGGGCCACTTTCGCCTCGTGCTTTGCACACAGGCAAGTACATGTTAGCTGAGTTGCAGCGGTTTACTATTCCGGCTAACCTTTCAGCCTTTTTAAAGCCAGAGCGTGACTATGCCATCTACCAAAGGCAACACTTGGTGGGGCCACTTGGGGTGATGACACACTAGGCCGTTGTTGGAGAGGCTATGGAAGCCAGCCAAGAGAGGCGAGGTCAGAGTTCAAGATCAAGAGAGGGGACGGCTCACTCGAGGGAGAGGTCCAGCTATGCAGCAGCGATTGGCTTGCCTCGACTTTCTTGGACATTAGCGTTGCACGATGCGCAAGAAAATGCCGCCATAGTTGAGTTTGAGCCAGTAAGGACAGAGCCCGCTCGGGTCATAGGATCGGTAAGATTGAATTTTCTGCTTGTATCATCCCTTTATACCATATTTGGATTGTATTATGAACTTTTCCCAAAAATGTATCTCATGTACTAGTAGAGTGGGTGGAAGAGGCTGCCCGCTTGATGCTTGCAATGGAAAAAGAATTTCACAAAATACCAAGTGGTACTCCTCTTTGGTTGAAGTATCGATTGGTGACCCCAGCTTCTGCTTCTGTACATACAAGACCTCAGGTATAACCCCAGAAACTTGTTCAATTTTGCTTTTGATACTAGATAAACTTAATTTCGTACACAATATACCTGCTTTTGAATCCTGTTTTCAGCATTTAATATATACAATATGCACAATTTATGTACTGAAATGACTGAATGAATTGACAATGCAGGGATAAGCTAGGGCAACTTTTAGGCGAAAGAGTGTGCGAACCCTTCCTCAGAGGAAGATGGCAAGCGCCTCTACCACTTCTGCCACAGCTCAAAGACAGGCGAGTGCTTCACAGCCAGTGGTGAGCGTGCTGAGAGGTGTAGAGAGTGTAGACCGCGAGGTGGCGAGGTTCCAAATTAAGCTAAGGGAGAGGCCAACACAGAAAGGGCCAGCTCAAAAGAAGAGAAAAGGAGCCACATCATCTCGAATTGGGGAGAGCAAAAGCAAGAAGGAAAAGGACAAGGAAGAGGAGGAGCGCTCACCTTTTAGTAATGGCTCTGACGACGACCCTGGGTACAAGAGGGACCTAAGAGAGAGAAATGATGACGACAACGACGAGGACCTTTTTGATGACTGAGGGCTACCACCGAGCCTCATTCCTTTTACTGTCATTTTTGCTTTGACTCGGGCCTGTGCGCCCACGAAGATAGACTTGACAGTGGGCCAGCGCGCCCTAGACTTGATATTTTGAAGATGGCTAGGCCTGCGTGCCATTTTTGACGTTTGGGCAGATGTGCCCCGTTGATATTACTTTTTGCTCGGGCCGTTGTGCCGCTACGTACATTATTCCACCTTTTGCCTTTTGGATATTGATATAGCAGTATATAAAAATTGCATCTTCTGTTTATCAACTCTCTTTTGAAAGATAATTGATAAAAGAATGTATAAACCGACTACTAATATCCAACTTGCATTGACAAATGATCTGAATCGATAAATAGACACGCGGATATACGCAAACTTGCCTAGCTCGAAAGAAAAGGATAGAAAAGTTCAAGGATATGACACGAACCTTTGGACACATGAAAAATAATGAAATTTTGGGCATTAATGAGCCAAAATTCAAAATTCTCCTAGACAAGAGAAACTGACACTTCTTTAAAGTCATATAAGTGTGTAATGACCTGTACGAATTGACAAAACCCGGAAAAGTACCTCGATACGAGAAATAGACTGAAAAACGAGAAATATGTGTACACTATTAAAAACTTGATTCGACCTTAGAATGCCATTGAAAACTTGATTCGACTATAGTACGCTATTGAAAACTTGATTCGACCGTAGAATGCCCTGGTAGTATTGATCAATTGTAACAATGCCATTAAATAATGATTCGACCAGTAGTATACCTTCATAATTGAAACTCGACCGATAGTATGCCATTGAACGACTCGACTGGTAATGTAACTTGGAATAACTTGAATCGACTATAGGATGCTTCAATAACTTGAATTTTGATCAACTGCTTATTGAACTTGAATTGCATGTGCACTGACACGTTTCCTCTTATTGCTATTGTTCTGAACAGAGGATCCTACTTGCTGTACTTCTTTTGGTGCCACATTGTACCCAAATAAGCGCAGTAACGTGCACTTGTCCTACTTACTGGCTCTACAGGACCTTAGTACAGCCTCTCGGTACGACTGGGGAGGAGTAGCTCTAGGTGCGTGCTATGGTTTCATGGGAGAGTTCACAAGTTTCAAAAAGGCGGTAGCTGGCTACTGAAGGGTATAGGAGGCACGAATCCAAATTCGTAGTTCAATTTCAATTCATGCTTGCTCCTTTAAATTGCATAAACTGTATTTTGATGCCCTAATTGTTTGAAAACCTTACAGTTGTGGCCCTATGAGGTGTTGAAGATGTACCCTCTAGAGAACTAGTGTCCTGACATGAAGACCCTCCCGCGGGCAATAATCTAGGGGCCATTGCACAAAGGCCAGAAGAAGTCAAGGGGGAGTCTCCTCGCTTTTAAAGCCTACCTCGACGGGTTGTCGAGCACCCAAGTAAACAAGAATTCTGTAAATAGATTATGCCTAAAAATGCTTTAATGCTGTCACTGATACCCTTTGTCTTGGCTTTTTGAATGTGCTGCAGGTAAAGTGGAACCCGTGGGGCGATGTGGTGCCTAAGTCAGAGTTTATGGCGAGGAGCAGAGTGGTGATAGCGAGCCGAGTGCTGTTGGAGTCGGATTTCGGGTGGCAATGGTACTTGAGCGACTGGGTGACACGACAGTCACTTGACTTGCTTGAGTTCCAGGTCCCTGGGCCACTTCTGTCTCATGCTTCACACACATGCAGGTACAAACTCGCTGAACTGCAACGGTTTACTGTTCCAGCGAACCTTACTACCTTTCTGAGGCCTGAGCGTGACTATGTTGTCTACCGGAGGCAATACTTGGCAGGGCCACTCAAAGTGATGATCATTAGGCCATTGTAGGAGAGGCGCGGTGCAAGTTCGAGGTCGAGAGGAGAGACGGCTCGCTTGATAGAGACGACTGGCTATGCAGCGGCGACCGACTTGCCTTGACTTTCTTGGACACTAGCGGTGCGCGATGCGTTAGGAGAGGCTGCTATAGTTGAGTTCGAGCTAGCCAGGACAGAGCCTGCTCGGGTCACAGGACCGGTAAGATTGAATTTTTTGCTTATACCATTCATTTGCACCATACTTGAACTGTATTATGAATAATTCCCAACTCAAAATGTATCTCAGGTGCTAGTAGAATGGGCGGAGGAGGCTGCCTGCTTGATGCTTCCCATGGAGAAGGAGTTTCACAAGATAGCAAGCGGCACTCCTCTGCAATTGCAGTACCCGGTGATGGCTCCAGCTCCAGTTCAGCCTACCAATGTGCAGAGGCCTTAGGTATAACTCTAAAAACTTGATCAATTCCTGCTTTTGATGCTAGATAGCCCTGCTTTCAACATTTGAATATATGCAATATGCACAATGTATACTAAAATGATTTAATAAATTTACAATGTAGGGATAGGCTAGGGTAGCTCTTAGGTAGAAGACTATACAGCTCCCTTCTCAAAAAAAGAGAGCGAGTGCCTCTACCACTCCCGTCGCAGCCTAGAGACAGGCGAGCGCTTCACAGCCAGCGATGAGCGTGCAGAGAGGTGCAGAGAGTGCAGGCCTCGAGGCAATAAGGTTCCAAATAAAGCTAAGGGAAAGGCCGACACAGTCGGGGCCAGCTCAGAAGGAAAGAAAGAGAGCCATGGCATCTCAGACAGTGGAGGTTGAGAGTGAGGAGGGAGAGGAAGAAGAGGACGAGGAGCGCTCGCCTTTCAACAGCGGCTCTGACGCCTCCGCTGACGAACCCAAATACACGATGGATCCAAGAGAGAGAGAAGACGATGAGGAGGAGGACGATGACGACGAGGACTTCTTCGATGTCTGAGGGCTACCACCGAGCCTCATTCATTTTACTGTCATTTTGCTTTTGATTCGGGCCTGTGTGCCCATGACTGACATTGGTAGAAGTAGCTAAGGGCCTGCGTGTCCTTTTTGACTTTTGGGCAGATGTGCCCCGTAGATACGACGCGAACCTTTGGACACATGAAAAATAATGAAATTTTGGGCATTAATGAGCTAAAACTTGAAATTCTCCTAGACAGGGGAAACTGACACTTCCATAAGATCATATAAGTGTAAAATGACCAATACGAATCAACAAAATCGAGACAAGCATCCCGATACGAGACATAAACCGAAAAACTAGAAAAAAGTCACAAAAATGGACATAAGACGCCAAAGATGACAATTTTGAGTCCCAGACTGAAACCAACATCCCCGCACAGTCACATTAGGTTCATATAACGTGTATGGTATGACAAAACTTGGCGAAAGTCCCTAGAACGGATTTTGAGTCTCCGAAACCTTGATTTAAACTTGAAACGGGCCACCGGACGTCCAAAATCCTTGTTGAGTGTGACTTTCCGGATCCGATGCTTTGACACAGTCCCACATACCATTTGTGACTTGTTGCAACCATCAAAAGTGCAAAACAGGCCTTGAAACTAAAAATAAAGTTTCAGAGACAGTAGCCGACTGCTACTATTTTCTGTTGTATTGGACACGCATACACAGATTAATGACCAGCATACTGAAATCAACGAAAATCAGTGGATACGCATACACAGGTCCCCATTGGCAAACACTAGTAAACTTTGTTGTAGGTGCCTTTGTTTGACAAGTCTCCTTTTTGGGGAAATAAGCCTTGTTACTCCTTCACACGGTTTGTACACGATTTTGAACATTAGAGAGGAGTGTCATTGCATGCAAAGGTAGGAACACCAAGGCATGGGTTTAACTCCGACACGAGAAATGAGGTTGATATTTTTGAAGTTTTTGCCTATAAATGGAAGGTGCTAGCAACATTGAGATCACATTCCCATTTCCCACATTCAGCAATCTTTGTTATTCTTTGATGGAGAATCCACTCCCAACCTTGATCAAGCCTTGGTTGGTAGAATTTTTGTCCATGGATTGGTTGAACTTCCAATCTCATGGCCTTGCCTCATTTCCGATATCTCCAACATGTGCCACTCCGTCCTGAGCTCCTAAGAGCTGCTCTTAGGTTCTGGGACCTCGATGTTCACGTCTTCTGCTTTGGCGATGACAAGAGTGCTCGATGGTTGAAGAGTTCCAAGCCTACCTTTGAAGCTTTGCGTCTCCGACACTTGTTGTTTCACCCTATCAAGTGAGCATGCCGGGGCTGTTGGCGACTTCACTTAACTTTTCTTGAGGCTTGGCTAATACCTTGCTTGAGGGTGGCTAAATCAACAACTTCCGTTTGATTGAAACATATAGCCTAAATGACGATTTGGGTAACAATGCTGTGCAGGCCCGATGCTGCTTTGTCCTAGTGATTTGTCTGTTGGTGGCTTACTTGCTAGTTCCTACTGATGGGCGGGTTAGTACTCTCTTGGTGAGCGTTGCCGCTCAAACAGGGACTCGGAAGAATGTAGTGCCCCTTGTCCTTGCAGAGACGTTGTTGGGTTTGGATCTAATAAGCACTGGTTAGACTAACATTTTCAGCGGTAGTCCACTTCTGCTTCAGGTAAACTCACTCAACTCACATTTTTCTGGTTTTCACCTTTTCTCATTTTACCTTGGCACTTGGCTTAGGCTGCTCCTAGTTCCTTACTTGTTTTCTTGCTTAAGTCTTATGTGGCTTCTTAATTGTCTTTTCGCTCATGCAGCTGTGGCTTTCGGACAAGATTGGACTGCTGTATCGCCAAGAGGAAAGCTGGAACCTCTTTCCATGAAGGATTCATCAAAGGCAGATGAGGTTTCTTGAGATGGACCTGGAAGGATGGTATGAATTTCTAAGGCACATGTAGCCTGATGAAATCATCTGGAGGTGTCTTTGGTTGGATCTGGTTACACATGGCTACACATTCCAATGGGTTTGACAGGATGGTGATCGTCGGGTTGACTCAGTTCACTTTCTACATCCCTGGCCACATCCTCTGCCAGCTAGGCATTTATCAAGGAAACAACCGTGTCGGCAACGAGAATTTCCATCATCCCAACTTCACCACGCAGACACTCAATGGATACCAGAGACGCTGGGGTCTGAGAAACATTCAAGCGGCAGACCATGATTTCAGCCAATGCTGATGAATTGCTATAAAATATGGCTGCTAGCAGAGGTAGAATCAAGACAAACTATCAACTGACTCCCGAGCTGACTGTGCTATACTTAGAATAAGCTGTGACCCGTTAGGCTTCTCAAGCATTTTGTTCTGTTTTTCATGCCTCAAATGTTTTAAGGCTTTTATACTCGACTTGTATATTAGAAATAGTAGTTTGCAATAAAATTGAAAGATGAAGGGCTTCCCCCTTCTGATTCTCCAATAAAGCTTGTCTTGTTCTTGACTTTTCGCGACTTTTGTTGTGCACCAAAACGTCAACCATGGATCAAGTTGATAGATTATGACCGAATCTTGAGGAGAGATTGCCTACATATCCCTTTCAAGAATCAGGATAGCACGTAGTTCAAGCCAAGGTTCACTCGTGTGTTTTACCTCTCTTTTTATGCTCTAACTTTTGTCTAGAACCCCCTTTCAGGTTTTCGGTCTAGCGAGCTTTCGACTTTTTGCCTATTTATTCTTGTTTAGACCGCCTCCTTGGGTTTTTGGTCTAGCAGGCTGCTTTAATTTTTTCTTAGCACCGCCCACCCTTGTGGTTTTTAGTCCAACAAGCATCTCTCAGGAATAGTAACGCTTGAATTGATCCAAGTTGACCAATGTATTGAATTCATTGCCGTTGAGATCGATGAGCTTAGCAACACCCTTAGACAGGATGGTCTTGATAATGTAAGGCCTAAAACGCTTTGGTCGGAATTTTCCGTGAGGATCAAACACCTGAGCACAGATTTCCTTTGTAACCATATCCCCTTCGATCAAGTCCTTGGACTTCACTTTCTTATTCTTTGACACCCTGAACATGATATAAGGCACGAAGCCTTCTCTCATCAAAAAGCATCAACTCGACAAACCTCCCACTCAGCGATTCAGATTCTGTAAGACCACATTCTGTCATGACTCTCATTGATGGAACCTCAAGCTCAATGGGAAATACCGCTTCCATCCCATAGACTAGGGAATAAGGAGTTGCATCAGTTGAAGTTCGGATCGACGTTCAATACCCCCAAAGTGCTAGAGGCAGTTGCTCGTGCCAGTCCCTTGTAGACTCAGCGGTCTTCGTAATAATTACCTTGACATTCATGTTTGCGGCTTCCATTGCTCCATTTGTTTGTGGACGATAGACTATTGAATGATGAATCTAAATTTTGAATTCTTCGAAGAGCTCCAAAACCCTGCCTTTGAAATGAGTCCATTATCTGACATAAATGCCTGTGGGACACCGTATCGATAAATGATGTTCTTTCAAATGAATTGGGCGACTTGAATTGTTGTCAGCGTCTTGTAAGACTCAGCTTCGACCCATTTGGTGAAGTAGCCTATCGCCACTAGTATGAACTTGTGGCCATTATAGCAGAAGGTCGAACCATGCCGATGACATTAATGCCCCAAACAGAAAAAAGCCAAGGCGAAGTCATGTCATACAAACTAGACGGAGCAAGATGCTGTAGGTTAGCATGAATTTGACACTTGTGACACCGTTGCACGTAGTTGATGCATTGAGATTCCATAGTAGACCAGTAGTAGCCTTGCCTTAGGATTTTCCTAGCTAGCATGACACCACTCATGTGAGGACTGCATACTCCTTCATGAATCTCTTCCATTATCCTTGCTGCCTTGACACCATTGACATATAGCTTGTGCATTCCAAAATGAGATCTCCAGTGCAGTTTCCCCCACAAATGATGTACTGGGCAGCTAACCATTGCAAAGCGACTCAATCCTTTCTCGTGGCCTCAGCAGGGAACTCCCCATGCTCCACAAAGTTCCATATGTCATAGTAGTACTAGGGTAGGCCATCATCGATGTAGGGAGGTATTCCCGAACAGGTAAGATTAGTCGCCGAACACGTGATGTATTAGGGACACGTGGCAGGCACGATAAGTTTATTGCCGGGCAGTACGATGAGCAGTGATATGGACCAGTGACATGTGAAGCCATTGATCCAGACAGTCTGTTCGGCTGCTAAGGTCAAAAGACATGTGAAGTCGTTTGACCAGATATAACGTGGACCAGTGACATGTGAAGTCATTGGTCCAGGAGGACTGTTCGGCAAAGAGGAAGCCGAACAGTGGAAAACGTTGCTGTAAGTCGTAACGTGGCAAGAATGTTCCAGAATGGTAATATTCCATAAAAGGATAAGATCCCGAGTATATAGGATCGAGGCAAGAGACCCAACGTGAGTGGGGTGTTCGGATAATTATGGGAAAGAGTCCCAAAAGGACTAAGAGTCCCATAAAGGTTAAGCTATTATACAGATAAGAGAACGAGAATCCATGAGATACTAGGTTTCCTATATGAGGTAGGAATCCTAGGGCAACAGGGATGCTTGGGCAGCAAGCATCCGCGAATCTATAAATACGAGGTAAACCTGGAGGTAAAAGGTACGCAATATTTGGCCATCTCTTATTGTTTTCCTACTGATAATTAGGGTTTCTTATTAGTACGTGATACTAACTTAAGCATCGGAGGACCTTTGCCACGAGAGGCAAAGGTGCGCTCATCCCTTGTCTGTTTTGCAGATTAGGGTTCCGACGAAGAATTAGGGCTCCGGTGTAGAGACACGTGTAGCCGCTGCCAACTGGTGTTGTTCAGAACACTAATTGTTTTCACCCCCCTACAATTGGCGCCGTCTGTGGGAAACGAACAAGTTCGTGAAAATATAACCATGATGGAAGAAGATCCAACCACGCCGTTCGATCCAAAGAACCAGTTAACTGGTGGAGGGGATAAATCTCCACCAGGAGCTCTGAGAAAGCCCGCTGGAAGAGAGGACAAAGCAGCTACTGGCTCCACGAGAAGGAGCAAATCCTACCGAAGAGAGGCATCGGGGGACCGTTCAAAAAGTGTCCATAACAGTGAAGATATCCTCGACATAAAGAGGAAATAAATTGAGGAGTACGCTCGTTTGATTAAGAGACGAGAGTACGAGATACGGGAGCTACAGCGGGTACGAGATCACCCGGAAGACTCTGGACTTTCGCGAAGGAGTTCTAGAGAAGACAAGAGGGCTTTACTAGTCCATAAACAGCCCCGTTCACGAGAAAGAAGAGGCAGGAGCAACAGTCCCACCACGAGACGGTATGAAGCTTCCCCACGGAGAAGGAGAAGCAGAAGTAGAGACCGTACGCCAGAAAGGCGTAGGGCTTCTTCTCGAAGAAGAAGGAGCAGAGAACGAAGTTCCTCATCTGAGGAAAAGACGAGGAAGCATCACCGTGACAGGTACGAGAGACCTGATGCTGACTGGGCCAAAGCCACGGCTCACAAGCCGGGCCCTAAGCTGGTTTCATAAACTAGCGCCACGATCCATAAGAGGATGGAGGCAGTTGGCCGAAGAATTCACTGCTCGGTTCCTGACAAGCAAAAAGGCCCCAAAGACTTTTGAGAGTCTATCCACTATGAAACAGGCGGAAAGCGAGCCGATCAGAGATTATGCAAAGAAGTACTGGGAAACTTTCAACGAGATTGAAAGTTGCAGTGAAGAGTACGCCATAGCAACCTTCAAAACTGGTTTGCCTGTTCGAGGAGAACTGCGCCGCTCATTGAATAAACATCCGGTGGCTACGTTGGCAAAACTGATGGAGCGAATAGAGCAGCACGCCAGAATGGAAGATGACATACTCCGCGAGGACGGCAGGGTTGCTGCCGAAGAGCCCAAGACGCCAGCAAAGAAGGCGGACAAGCCTGAGCCCAAAACATACAAGGAGCGCAAAGAGTACGGGCAGGCTAAGAAGGATCCGTACAAGGAAAAGCAAGCCCCAGACCCCAAGTCCTTCTTTTCTATCACCACTGTTTGGAAGGAGCCAATTTACAGGATTCTTTATCGAATAAAGAATCAGCCGTACTTCAAGTGGCCTCCGAGCCTTGGCGGAGATAAAGACGCTAGACGTGCTACGAATCAGCACTGCAGCTACCACAAGGCTTGGGGCCACATGACTGAAGATTGCGAGATGTACAAGAAACACCTCGATGATTTGGTCTCTCGGGGCTATCTCAAGGAATTTATCCAGGAGGACCCCAAGGAAAAGGAGAAGGCCATGGAGCTGGATTACGAGCAGAATCCTAAGGGAGTAATCCATATGATACATGGGTTGGCTGCACCTTACACAAGGAATGAGGTTAGACTGTTGCAAAGACAGTTTAAGCACGATCAGCACGTGATGCGATTGGGCAATAAAAGAGGGCGAGAGAGTGATGCATGCAGTGAGAGCATAGCCTTCACGAATGATGATTTGGGAGAGGTCCAGATACCTCATAACGATGCTCTGGTCATAACCCTACGAGTTGGAGAGTATGACATTGAAAGGATCCTAGTGGATTCAGGAAGTTGTACGGAGGTGATGTACTACGATGCGTTCAAGAAACTGGGACTGGCCCAAACAGATTTGGAACAGTCCACGACACCATTGGTCGGGTTTGGTGCAGGGGCAGTGTGGCCCCTAGGAAAGGTGACCCTGCCTGTTCGGGCAGGTTCAGTTGTTTTAAGGACGGATTTCCTGGTTGTAGACGTCCCTTCTTCTTATAACGCGATTATAGGAAGAACCTGGTTACACAAGATGAGGGCAGTCTCTTCGACTTACCACCAGATGGTGAAATTCCCAGGATCCAATGGGATCGAGTCAATCAGGGGTAACCATAAAGCGGCCCAACAGTGTTTGATCTCCATCATTAAGAAGGCCCCAAAGGCCCATCATGTTCATACATTAGAAGTGCCGGATCAACCGACTATCGAGGATGTCGGAAGATGCCCGGCTGATAAGGTGATCGAGGGTTTGGAAAAGATTCAGATCAACGAGGCTGATCCTGAAAGATATTTTTTGATTGGGGAGTCACTACCAGCAGAGGAAAAGACCGAATCAATACAGTTTCTGAAGGAATATGTTGACGTGTTTGCATGGGTACCAGAAGAGATGCCTGGTGTAGATGCTGACATAATCTGTCACCATCTGAATGTTGACCCTCAACATAAACCAGTTATTCAGAAGAAGCGTAGGGCTGCTGTACAGCACGTGGATGCTGTTGTCGAAGAGGTTAATCGGTTGCTTGAGGCAAAAGCAATACGCGAGGTTCATTACCCTGAGTGGCTATCCAACACCGTAGTCGTGAAGAAGAAGAATGGAAAGTGGCGTGTCTGTGTGGACTTCACAGACTTGAACAAGGCCTGCCCCAAAGATAGTTTTCCCCTCCCGAGGATAGACCAGTTGGTTGACGCAACAGCTGGCTATGAGCGGATGAGTTTTCTTGATGCGTATCGAGGATACCATCAAATTGCTATGTATGGGCCCGATCAGGAGAAGACGTCTTTCATCACCCCACGGGGTTTGTACTGCTATAGTGTGATGCCGTTTGGGCTGAGAAATGCAGGGGCGACGTACCAAAGGCTTGCAACTCTCATGTTTAAGGAACTGCTCGGGAAAACTATGGAGGTTTACATAGACAATATGGTGGTAAAAAGCCGAGACAAGCGAGGGCATATCACAGACTTGAAAGAAGTCTTTGAGATCTTGAGGAAGTACAAATTGAAACTCAACACCTCGAAATGTGCGTTTGGGGTTGGTTCTGGGAAATTCCTAGGGCACTTGGTGACTATGAGGGGAATTGAGGCCAACCCAGATCAGATTGCGGCCTTACAGAGGTTGCAAAGTCCCAAGACCACGAAGGAGGTCCAGAGACTAACTGGCATGGCTGCAGCACTCAACAGATTTATCAGCAGATCAAGCGACAAGTGTAGGCCCTTCTTTCAGTTGTTAAAGAAAAGGGAAGGATTTGAATGGGGAGCAGAATGTGAGCAAGCTTTCCAGGACCTGAAGAAGTATCTGGCTGAGCCACCACTTCTGTCGACCCCACAGCCAGGTGAGTCCTTGATTTTATACCTAGCTGTTTCTGAGCATGCTGTGAGTGCAGTCCTGTTAAGGGATTTGGAGGTTGAGCAAATCCCAATATACTATGTTAGCAAGACATTGCTAGATGCAGAAACGAGATATCTGCCCCTAGAAAAACTTGTCCTGGCACTTAGGACAGCAACGAGAAAGCTACCACACTACTTCCAGAGCCATAGGGTTGTGGTGTACACTGAGTTTCCACTGAAGTCACTGCTACGAAAGGCAGATTTTTTTGGAAGAATCTCGACGTGGTCCGTCGAGTTGAGTCAGTATGATATCGATTACCAACCACGAACAGCAATCAAAGGCCAAGTGCTGGCTGATTTTGTGGCGGAGTTTTCTCCCACAGTAGCTCCCCTGCCTCCTACAAAAAAAGGACAGGAGAGTAGAACCTTGTCCACGAGGGACAAGGTCTCAGTCGAACAGGATGGCACGGAATGGAATTTATTCGTCGATGGATCATCTTGTAATACTGGTTCAGGAATTGGCGTTGTTCTTTTTCCTCCTGGAGGAATTATGATAGAACTGTCTGTTCGGCTGGGATTCAGCGCGTCGAATAACGTGGCGGAGTACGAGGCACTCCTAGCTGGGTTAAGAAGTGCGAAGACTCTGAAGGCAAAAAGAGTTAGGGTGCATTGTGACTCGCAGCTTGTGGTAAATCAGCTGTCCGGCGAGTATCAGGCCCGGAATGAAAAAATGGCGGCATACATGGAAGCTGCCAAAGATTTGCTTGACACCTTCGAGAGGGTCCACATTGAACAAATAAGCTCCGGACAGAATGCACATGCCGATTCATTGGCTTGGCTGGCTGCAGCAGTCCCAACTGAACTCAAGCGAAAAGTTGCAGTTGAGTATCTGGATGAGCCGAGCATTGGTAGAAGTGTGGAGTTAGTTTTGGAAGTGAACCAGGGTCCAAGTTGGATGGACCCAATCGTGGAGTTTTTACGAGATGAAATACTCCCCGCTGACAAGAAGGAAGCGCATAAGGTCAAAACCAAGTCTGCAAGGTTTTGGCTGTCCCCAGAAGGGAAGCTTTATAGAAAGTCCTTCACAGGCCCATATTTGTTGTGCGTGCACCCCGAGATGGTTCAGAGATTTCTTCACGAAATACATGAAGGAACATGTGGGAGTCATGCTGGGGGAAGATCCATTGCCCACCGAGCAATTACCCAAGGCTACTGGTGGCCACATATGCAGGAGGATGCAAAGATGTATGTTAAAATTTGTGAGAAATGTCAGAAATTCTCACCTATGATTCGAACGCCTGCGGAGGATTTGGTGCCTTTGACAAGCCCTTGGCCGTTTGCTCAATGGGGAATGGACATCGTGGGTCCATTGCACAAAGCAACTGGGAACCGAAAATTCCTTTTAGTTGCAACGGATTATTTCACCAAATGGATTGAGGCTGAACCACTGGCCAAAATCACCGAACCCATGGTTGAGAGGTTCGTGTGGAAGAGTATTATTACTCGATTTGGGGTTCCTTATTCTTTGATCACAGATAACGGGTCCCAATTTCAAAAGAAATTCAAGGCGTTCTGTGCCCAATATGGAATTCGAAATTACTATTCAACTCCAGCCTACCCTCAAAGTAATGGGCAGGCAGAAGCGTCTAACAAAACCATTCTCGATGGGATCAAGAAGAGGTTGGATAAGGCCAAAGGGAAATGGCCCGATGAATTGCCCCTTGTTTTATGGGCTCATAGGACAACACCGAGGAGGTCTACGGGAGAGACCCCCTATTCGTTGGCATACGGTACAGAGGCAGTTATACCTCTAGAAGTTGGACTTCCAACCAACAGAACTGTGTTGGTTGAAAGTGGGGGCAATGACAGAGCCCTTGAAATTGAGCTTGACCTCGCCGAGGAGAGGAGAGAAAGGGCCCTAGTCCATTTGGCCTCGTACCAGGAACAGCTGATGAAGAGCTACAATAAGCATGTTCACCCACGAGAATTTGGTGTTGGGGACCTTGTACTACGGAAGGTGCTCGGCAACACCAAGGTAGCCAACGAAGGCAAGCTAGGGGCCAATTGGGAAGGCCCGTATCGGGTAACAGAGATTGTGGGCATTGGGGCCTACAGGTTGGCTGATCTGGACGGCGTCCCAATTCCGAGGCCATGGAATGCTCATAATCTGAGAAAATTCTTTGTTTGAAAGAATTTTAGGTTTGTTTCGCCACGTGATTGTGTGGGAATTACGAATAAAATCCCCTTCTGTTTCTTATTTTTAGTTGTAAGGGGTACGAATAACGCCCCCTTAAGTTCAGTCTATGAATAAAGACACTCTTTTCTTCACAATATATTCAGCTTTTTGAAATATTTGGTTTTGTAATATAAATACTGATTTTTCTTTTCATTATTCATATTGGGGAGCATGGGATTGGCACGAACGCCATATATGAATATACCTATGCTTGATAGCTTAAGAATCGCCCACGAATGAACGCTAAAGTATGAGAAACTTTTAAACAAATGTACCCCAAGTATGAAAACACTTGGGATGCATACAAAACACATGCAGCTGTTCGGGTACAATCATTCGAGCAAATGATTGTGCTAAAGAGTATGAGATACTATAAGTCCGAGAAACTTACTGTTAACTGTTGTAATTAAATTCGATTTAAATTCAAAAGGATTTTGATCAATATCTGGTATGAGATACCTCAAGTACGAAATACTTATGGAATGCCTAAGTACGAATATACTTAAATCTGAGGCTTGCATACGTGAACATGCAATTAATCAAGTACGAAATACTTGATTCTGTGAGGCATAACGAGACATGTCTTAGTGAAATCTAAGTATGAGAAACTTACCCCAAGTATGAAAAAACTTGGGATGAATATAGAACACACGCGGCTGTTCGGGTTCGGATACAAACATTTGAGGCTTGCATACGTGAATATGCAAGGAATCAAGTACGAAAGGCTTGGTTCTGTCATGACGGAATATGTCTTCACAGAAGACAAATAAATTTAAGTTCGAACATACTTAAGAAAAGATTGAAAGCACGAGCTGTTTTAAAACAAAAGTACGAGATACCTACACGAAAGCCACGAAGGGCCGAGCAAACAAGATGAAATCCACAGTCACGCCACGAAGGGCCAAGTACTAGTTCATCACAAGCCAGAAAGAAAACAAAAAAAAAAGAGATGTCAAAGTCAGGTGCCTCGCAGGGCTGAAATAAACTACGGTCTCGCTGGACCTGCATTTGATTGTTCGGGGGAATTGATCTTACCCATCGGATACCTTAATCCAGGTTTTGGATCTCAGGAAGCACATCCACCGTGACATCTTCGGTGGCATTGCCTCCTTCCTCAATAGCAAGTTCATTGGCAGCCTCCTGGGCTGATGACTGTTCGGTCCCTGGCCCCTGCGGCTCCACCTGGGTTGCTTCATTAACTTCAGCAAAATCATCAATTTGCTGGTCTACATCATCAGCAAGGCCATCGTCTTGCTCCTCAGTCGCTGCAGCACGGCTGCTGGGAAGATCATTCTCGACCCACAAGGGGGAGTCTTCTGCAACCCCGACCTTGGCCAAACAGGCCTCCCAGCTGGAAGCCCAAATTTGATCCTGGATGGCTGGCATCTGCTCCACGTAGCTAGCAGTTGTGGCATCAAAGCCCTTCTCATATCCAGCTTCGAATCCAGCATCAAAAGCGGCCTTCTTGGTGTTATCAATTTCAGCCAGAGCCTGCTTGAGGTTGTCCTCAGCAGTGTCGAGGTTGTTCTTGGCCTCGGCGTAGTCAGACTTGGCGTTGTCTCTCTCTCTCTCGAGCCTCGAGATTGTTCGGAGCAACCTTGTGTTATCCGTTAGCAGCTTGACCCTCTCGGTCTCGGCTTCATTGAACTTCTGACCCAGTGTCATCATTTTTTGAATAAACTGTGCGGATAAGAGAAATGAGTTAGGAGAATACTTGATTATCATAATAAAGGCCTTTTGCTTCAAAGAGAACTTTTTTTACCTTGATTCCACTGACGAGACCAGTGGATACAAGCCTGTCTGCAGGGGATGCGGCTTCTTTCTGCATATCAACAGGCAGGGACAGAGCCTGTGCCAAGGCCAGTGCAGTCTCTGAGGAGCTGGCACTGTCCCCAACATGAACGGGGCGATCACCCCTTATAAGTGTGGGGGCCCACGTTTGGGGGAGTACCTGGAGAGGGGGCGATCGAGGTTCGCTGACTCCTCTGTCAGCCGGCACATCAGATGAAGAAGGGTCTTCGGCCCTTGGGCGTTTGTCCCTGTGGGCATCATCAGCACCAAGGGAACTGTCATGTTCAATTGTTGGTGAGGATGACCTCGTGGACCCCCCTCTGGTGCGACGAGATCGTGGGGGAGCGGCCCCAGTGGACGCCACCCTGGAGGCACCACCGCGTCCCCTGCCCGGGACAGTTAGGAGGGAGCTGAGGTCGAGTGGCTGACGAGCCATTGTACCTGATTCTGGGGAAGATCGAGAGTAGCCCGAGGAGGATGATTGGCTGGTGATGCCAACGGGGATGATCTGCTCGGTCTGTTGATCAGGTACGACTTGCCTTCTCCTTGATCTCCGGAGCACCACACGAGTCGTGGGAATGCCTACGGGAATAGTCACCTCACCCGGCTGTCCGGCAAGAGTAACCTCGGCCTGCAACCTTGAACCTTGAGTTTGGGGAGCTGTTGAAGTGGAGGCCCCACTGGTGCTCGGGTTAGCTAACCTCCTGTCTATGAAGCCTTTGTAAGCGGGGTCGTAACCTAGTAGCACGTGGGCGTCACGACCCCGACCATAATGTGGAGAGCCTGGTTCCCCTTTGTATCTTAAGATCCGGTTGATCTCTGCTATTCGGACGTAGCTGGGCTCAGCTCTTGGACGCTTGTTTGTGTTAGTAGCTGCACGGCAGAGAGCACAATAAAGGTCGGAAATCATGACAGAAAGCTAGACAAAAACTACAAAGAAAAATGGAAAAAAGAGCATACGTGGGTAGCCCCATATGTGGGGGCAGTGGAAGCCAACCACTTGGCCGTCTTCGCCTACTGGTTCGAATGCTCCAGTGACGTAGAGAAAGTCAATCTCGTGATCGCGAGCAGAGTCTGGTAGATTGAGCACGAGACGCTTCTCTGCTTTCCTAACTTTCAAGTAGAAGGTATTATAATCGGTGTTTAGCACGATGCTATACCACCACTGGATGTCCCAGATTCCCAGTTCGGTCCCCAATATTCTGTTCAGAGCTACTACCCCCATTACTAGCCTAAAGAAGTTTGTGGAAACTTGCATTGGTGTCAGTCTATACC
>BPLS01017138.1:0-23856 GCA_019656275.1 Rhododendron kiyosumense
CTAGGGCCTTAAACCTTGTACGAAGGCATGTTCCGGGAGTAACCCATTTCCTTCTCATTGTAAATTACACAACTTGCGCATTATGGTCTAAGTGTAATTGCAACAGGACATTAAATAGCTGCAGAAAACTGAAGACCAAGTGAATCTGGCCGTTGGAACTTACTCTTGTGCACTATACCCACGGATTGTTGATTGAGCAATCGATTTACAACGAATAATTGACCAAAGTCCCCACTCAACACAATGAGGTTGCAGTATCTTGCTCCATTTAATGTCAGTCTTTTAGTAAAATTGGAACCCTAATTTTTTGTGCAAAAATCCCCAATATATACGAATAGAAATTGAAACCCTAGTTCAATTGATACCAACGTTTGAGATCGAGAGAGAGAGACAGAGAGAGAGACACCTTCGTTGGCATATGGCGGCAGCGGTGGTGATCGAGACCTTCTTGAGCGTTCACAATCAATACCAGTAATTGTGGTTCGAAGCTTGTCGGCGTACGTTGGTGGTGGTGGTAGGCGATCATGGAGGCATCTTCTTCGTTGGTTTCTTTGGCGGTGGTGGTCGGCGGTGGTTGGGTTGGCTGTGGTGGCCCCCTCCTCCTCGTCTTCTTCTTCTTCTTCTTCTTCGCTTCTCTCTCTCGTAATCGTAGGCCAACTTGTTTGGGGAAAATCAGGACCTTTCATTTTAATTTTTTTTTTTAGGGACGTCCCAAAACGGAGACGACGTCGTTTTGGGATGTGTAAGTGGATGTGATAGTGTACCTAGCATTCCTGTTGTGTGATGATGTGCAGCAAAAATTTGAGGTAGGCAACTCCATCTCAGCCCTTGCTCTTTTTAGCTCTCACTCTCAGCCCTTGAGCGAAAGGTGCTAGTCAATCCGAACCATCCATTAAGCACCAAATAGATTTAGGCCCATGAATTTATGTCTGGATTCAAAAACTTATCTTTCATATTATACAAATTTTTCCAATTAAAACAATAAAATGTCAAGGTCAATGACAAGGCAAATCTTATTCTACTACTAATCTATGGGAAAGGGGATGAAGCCAATGGGGTTTGATCCCTCACCCGGTGCAAGAAATATAGGGCGCCGATCACTAGAGTGACACTCCATTTGCCACATGTGAAGTAGATTAACACTTCCGATCCGTGAAAAAAAAAAGGTAGATTAACATTGCCGATGAAAAAAAAGTGAAATAACACTCTCAAGTCACTTTAAAACTTTCCTTTTCAAATCAAACCAAAAAAAAAAACCACAATTTAGCAATTCTAGTCAGGACTTTTGTTTTCAGCATACTTAATTAAATATTTCTAAACTATACTATTAATATGCTTAATTAATATTCAAAAGTTCATTTTTGTCCATTTTTTTTCTCCTCTTAGTTCAGTCCCTCCTGGGTGGAGATTCTGGTTCCGCCTCTGGTTTTGTAGATAGGTAGATTGCAGTTGACATAGCAAACTTTAGAATGTGGGTCAGAGGGATCTAGTAGTTATGGATTCTGGCTAGAGAAAGCACAGGCTCTTCCAATTCACGCAGGTAGTGTAGACTGCCATGATTTGCACTGCAGCAGATACAAAGAGAAACAGAATGATCCGAAAGCAATTGATGATGCTTGCGATCTTCATCACTTTTCAAGGGAGATTAATTAGGAGATGGCGTAGAACACTGTGTTCAAGTGTTTTCTAGACTATCCCAAGTGATTTTGTCCTAGTTCTCGTCTGCTATTTTAGTTAATTGTGAACTGTGAACAAGGGCCTTGGTTGGATCACTTCAATGCTGGACTTGGTTTTTAATCCCAGGTCAATGCTTTGGGGGTTGTAACCTTGTCTAAGCAACTGCCAGTTTCCATTCTATCCCTTATACTTGTTTATTTAGTAATCACATGGGAACTGATCTGTGGCAAGCTCGACACAAGCAAAGTCAAAAACCACCAATCATGATCCCAGAAAACAAAAGAAAGGCACTAAATGGCTTTGGATCAGGCACCACATATTTCTTGAATTTTCCCTTGGTTTTCTTGGAAATTTTGAGCTAGGCATGATAAACAATTGCTGCTGTCATCGGTTGATAGATTTTTTAATTGGTTCCCACCAATCTGCTGATATAATTGTCAACTTTCCTCGTTTTCATATTATTCTTGCAATGTTCCAAATCTGCTGCGGATCTTCTTGTTGGGTAAAAAATACCCGATCACTCGCACAACAAAAGCGTAACGAAAAACAATCACACACAAAAGAGATAAGAATATATGTGGTTCGGCCTCAGTGCCTACTCCACGGGAGAGAGAGAGTAATCCACTAAAACAATGAAGAGTACAATAGTAAGATACAAATACACCCTCACTTGGTATTTTTCCCACACTCCATTTCCTTGCTGTTACAAACACTTTTAACCCTCTCGCTCTCACACTTACACACTAAGTATTCACTTTTCTTTATGCTCTCTGCCTTAGCTCACACACTAGTACAATCACGGCACAAGATGCCTCTATAAATAGGCATGACTAAGGCTAGCACAAAAACCCCTTCATCTGCCGAGACTTCTGGAACTAACCACAAATGCTCCTCTTTGGAACAAAGCACAACTAACTCCCCCACTTAATTCCCTTAAACATTTAATTAACTTAGCCAACACCAAACAAACCACTATGGCCTTTTCTTTTTCCAAATACCATTAACACCACGTGGGCAAAACCCAACACATCTTACTTGTATTATTTGTTTGAGAGGAAAAAGATAGAAAATAAGGAATATTTGTTAGAGCTGATGCTATCTTGCTATGGTCTTCTTTTTGGATGGAAAGTCATACTGTCTTGCTGTCTTATGGCACAAAATTTATGCGACATGTAATATTGAGACAATGCCTGAAAACTATCAGGAAATCTTTATTTAGGATAGTGCTGAAAGCTTTCACAAGAAAGTATGTTCTCTTGAACAAGGGCATGAGGAAATATGGGTAAGCTTTCGGAAAGTTGCCATATGAGAACATGGTTTTGGTCGCTGTTTTTGTTTCTGTTCCACTGTCATCATAATTTTCTCGCATGGTTTTACATCTTTGCAGTTTCTATTCTGCTTTATCTTAATATATTCGAGCAGGAAATTTTTCTGCTTCTTCTAATTAGCTGCGTATGGTGAAAATAACAAAATAACAGGTATATTTAACAACCATGCGAAATAATTAAAAGCTACATTGTTCAAGCTTCCAAAATAATTGAAATTGCATTACTCAAGGATAAAACACAAGTACACATCACTCCCAAGAAAGCAACATTCAATCATTAATCAATCAAAACACCCGGAATTCCAGGAGAAAAAAGCATAGTTAGCTACTCATTTCCTGCAAACGATTCCATTCCCAGTGCTAGCCCCGCTTGTGCAATCCAGCGTGCCAAAATCCATAACTTGTGATTCATCCTTGTTGCGAACCCCACCAAGAGAAAACACACAAGAACCACAATCTGAAGATAGAAGCGACGTGGTCCTATATTTGTTTTCACCTCCTACCACTGGCATTGCGACGCCTGGCTTTGCCGGATTCTTGAAATCTTGCTGGTAAGTCCGGCCAAGCACGCCTTCAACTTTTGTGGAAAGACCATAGAATTTGAACTGCACCTCTAAGTGAGCAAAGCAATCGTCCAAAGGTATCTGGTAGCTATGGATTCTGTCATCTTCCTTAGTCACAGGCACCACATTGATTGAAATTTCTGCAACTTTCGGTAGAGTAACTAAAACACTATTTTTCCTCGACGTCCTTTCTACTTTTACCTCGTTTTGTGTGGTTACCCACACAGATGGGTAGGTTTCGGGTATGACTAGCTCTTTGCCATTGTATGAGACTTTTAGGTGGTCGATTTCGTCTTCCCATGTTGCTGCTTTGTTAGCCTCAATAGAGAAACTTCGAGAGCCGACAAGTATTCCTAGTGCTTGAATCCACGTGTAGTCCCTAGGTCTACCCGCTGGCCTTAGGCCAATGAAGCGAGCGTTGATTTGCAAATTGAGATCTGAAACCAAGCTGAAATGCTCGTTGCTTTTTCCATGGAAGTAGAACACAGTGCCATCTGCGCCAATGAACCGCGGGTCCAGGCACGCTGCTCCAGGGGTATTGCAATTTGGTTTCCTATCTGAAAATTATGAAACATAAGGATGTTAGTTCTTACACCCACCCAAGCGGTACACATCGATTAGGAAACGAACCCGAATCAAATACTTGACATTGTCTGCATAAAAGATATGTTACTTTTACACTCAGTTTGGCAGAGAGGCGAATCGCAGTTGACATGACAAACTTTAGCTTGCGGGTCGGAGGGATACGGGCTCGGGCACTCCGACGGGCACAGAAGCTTTTCGTATAGGCACGGGCTGCCGTGATTCACGCAGGTGGTATACTCTACCTTTTGTGCTGCACCAGCTGATACAAAGAGAAGCAGAACGATCAGAAAGCAATTGTTGCTTAAGACCATCATGACTACTCCAATGGAGATAAATTAGGAAAATGGCACAAGACAGTACTGTAAGCAAAAGTCACTAAGGGGTTTATGTAAAATTAGTTGTTTGTAGCAGGGTGTTTCTGTAATTAGGTGATGAGTTGTTACAACTGTTTGGTGGCAGTAGTTAGGTCGGTGGAGTTTGGTTTTGGGCATAAAAACAGAAGTGCCCAGTTGACTAGTCATTCGAACAAAAAAGAGGAAATAAAAAGAAAGTTTTCTCTCTCTATATCTCTGTTCTTCTCTCGACTTCTTGATTACAGTTTTGAAGATCTGGTATGGATTCTGTTTTTCTTTATGGTATCAGAGCATTCTAGACGCAAGTCCTACGGTTCTGTGGCATCTTCTTCGGCTGGATTTCCTCTTCTCAGTCTTCACCATTCATTACTGGTTTGAAACCCTAACTCAAAACCCTAACATTGAGTAGTGATTTTCTTCATCAATGACGACTGTAATTGTTCAATTACCTCCTTCTCTTGCATTTCTAGTGTCGAATTTTCATTCTTTAGTCAACATTAAACTTGATGGCGGGAATTATCTGTTATGGCGTATTCAAGTGGAAAATGTTATGTTGGCGAATGGTTATCTCGAGTACCTCGAAGGAACAGTTGCATGTCCATCTCCTACAATCCTAAATACTGAAGGTGTAGATTCTGTGAATCCTGCTTTTACTTTGTGGAAGCTAATTGATACTCAACTTCTGTCCTGTCTCACCGCATCTATTTCACAAGCTACTCTACCGTATGTTCTCGGTTTAAGACATGTACATGAAGTTTGGGAGTCTTTGTCAAATAGATACAATTCATTGTCGCATAGTCATGTTCAAGAACTCCGGACTCGACTGTATAGCGTAACCAAGACTTCAACAATGGACAAGTATATCGACACAATCAAGGATTATGCACAGAGGTTAGGTGCAGCTGGTAGTCCAGTTACTGAGGATGATCTAATATTTCATACACTGAGAGGTTTACCAAAAGCCTTTAATGGCTTTAAGACTGCAATAAGAACACGAGGAGGAACAATCACCTTTGCAGAGTTGGTCAACATGCTGAATGGTGAAGATCTTCAGTTGCTACAAGAATCAGAGACTGAAATTTCATCTGTGTTAGTTGCAACTCATGGCAACAAATCTGTTCCGGCATCATCTTCAGGGGACACTACCTCCTCTTCCTCTCTACCACCATTGCAGTTTCAGATGCCTACAGTACCCTCTCAGTTTGGTGTTCCAATGCAGTCTCTACAGTCATCTCAGATTATGTCACCTATGTCATCACAGTTTGGAGTAGCAATGCAAACTCCACAGTTTTCTAATACTTTGCCTCCACAGTTTTCTAATGCTTTGCCTCCTTTTCAGTCTCAAACTCAGGTACCTTTCCTACCTTCTTATTATCCAACACAAAATTTCAGACCTTTCGCTAGAGGCAGGGGGCGAGGTCCAAGACTTCCCTGTGAAATCTGTGGCAGACAGAATCATTCAACAAATTTCTGCTATTACAAAGGTCAAGTTCAGTTTCCTTTTGATCAGTGGAGAGGTTCTACTACTCCTCCATGGATGACTTCTAGTTCTAGTTATCCATCAGGGATACCAATGTTTCGACCTGGTGCTTCTATGCCAATATCTCCTGTACCATTTTCTGGAACAAGGGCACCAATGCAAAACACTCCAATGACTAATTCCCCTACATCTCAGCCATCCTTTGCAGGATTTACTGAGGCCTACACCTTACCACACATGTTTCCAATCACTTCTAATGGCTTCACTGGGTCACATGGGTTTACTGAGGCCTATACTCCCTCTTATATGATTCCAGGTTCCTCAGGTTCTTCATATGGTCATCCTGGTTCTGCTCCACAGTTAGCAACTATAGGTCAGAGCATTCTTGGAGATTACAATGCTGCCCTGAGTATTGGTTCCTCACATGGTTCTTCTCCCGTGGTTAATGCCACTCAACCTTGGTATTTTGATAGCGGAGCTACCAACCATATCACTAATAACATGCAGTATCTGCAGCAACCACAACAGGCATCTACTGGAAATGGGATTCTAGTTGGCAATGGATCTACTCTTCCTGTTACACATACTGGAAAAGGTTTACTCCCAACTCCTTCAGCTAATTTTCAATTGTCTCATGTGTTACATTCTCCTCACATCACCCACAACCTATTGTCTGTTTATCATTTTGCTAGAGATAATCAATGTTTACTCATTTTTGATTCTTCTGGTCTTGTTATTCAGGACAAGAACACGCTCAAAGTCTTGTACAAGGGTCCATGTCACAAGGGTCTGTATCCACTTCTGACCTCCTTTAAGCAGTTCTCTGCTGTGTCTTCTCCTGGTGTGTCTTCTCCTACTGCTCTTGTGAATACTTCTTCTTCTGCCTTGCTGTGGCATCAAAAACTTGGACACCCAAGTTTCCCTTTATTTTCTGCTTTAATAAAACAACATGGCTTGCCTGTTTCTAAGCCACAATCTGTGAATTGTAAATCTTGTATGATGGCTAAGAGTCATAAGCTTGTGTTTCCTATGTCTGAATCTCATACTAAAGCTCCTTTTGAACTTGTACATATGGATGTGTGGGGTCCTTCTCCTATTCCTTCTCATAAAGGTTTCAAATTTTATCTTCTTATTGTTGACGATTACACAAGATATTGTTGGTTGTTTCCACTTCATTATAAATCTGAAGTTAAGTATGTCATAGCTAATTTCAAAGCTTATGTTCAAACTCAATTTCACACTTCCATCCAAACGGTCAAGAGTGACAATGGCGGGGAGTTTATCAATAATTTTCTTCTTCATTTGTTTCTTTCTACTGGTGTGGTGCATCAAACTACATGCCCTCACACACCAGAGCAAAATGGTACAGTAGAAAGAAAGCATAGACATCTTATTGAAACTTGCATTACTCTTCTTCTTCAAGCTGGTTTACCTACTCTTTTTTGGCTTGAAGCTCTGACTACTGCAGTTTACTTGGTTAATAGACTGCCTCACACTTCTCTTCTTTTTCAAGTTCCTTATACCATGCTATACAAAACTTCACCAGAATATCATTCTCTCAAACCTTTTGGATGTTGTTGTTATCCTTGGTTAAAGCCCTATAATGATCATAAACTGTGTCCTAAATCAAAACCTTGTGTGTTTCTGGGTTATTGTGCTAATACTAAGGGTTACAGATGTTATGACCCTAGTACTAATAAAGTGTATATTTCTAGACATGTTCGTTTTGTTGAGGACGAGTTTCCTTATTCTGCTATTGTGTCACACTCTATTTCTTCCATTTCTGATACATCCACATTCTCAGTGCCTCTTACTACATTTGAAGATCTAATCATTCCTGTTTCTGTTTCTCTTCCAACTTCTTTAGCCACACCAATTCCGTCAGTTTCTTCTTCCGTGCCCCATTCAACACCTTGTGATTCCCAATCAGTGTCTATTCTAGATTCAGTTCCTATTGAGTCTGCTAGTCCATCTCTCAGGTCTATCATTTCTCCTGTCTCTTCTTCACTTCCAGTTTCTGTTGCATATCAACCCTCTACTCAAGCCATCAATCCTCCATCTCATTCCATGACCACAAGATCCAAACATGGTATTTTCAAACCAAAAATTCCCTTTAGCATGGTTGCTGTTCATGATATGGATTCTTTCCCACAAGTTGAACCCAAACATTTTTTTGAAGCTGTTCATTATTCAGCTTGGCAAAAGGCCATGGCTGACGAATATCAGGCTTTAGTGCAGCAAGGGACTTGGAAACTTGTTCCTCCTCCTTCCCATGGTAACATAATTGGTTGCCAGTGGATCTATAAGATAAAAAGGAACTCAGATGGCAGTGTAGCACGTTATAAAGCAAGGTTAGTGGCTAATGGTAATCAACAAACTGAGGGTTTAGATTTCTCTGAAACTTTTAGCCCTGTGATTAAGCAACCTACTATCCGGGTAGTGCTTAGTTTGGCTGTTCATTTTCAGTGGCCCATAAGACAGTTGGATGTGACCAATGCCTTTCTTCATGGTGTTTTGGAAGAAGAAGTGTATATGAAACAACCTCTGGGATACAAAAATCCAGACTATCCTCATTATGTGTGTAAACTTGAGAAAGCACTTTATGGTTTAAGGCAGGCTCCAAGAGCATGGTTTGCTATGTTTTCTGGTTTTCCTCTTGCTCAAGGCTTTGTCAATAGTAGAGCTGATGCATCTCTGTTTACTCAAAAGAATGATCAAGGCATAACAGTGGTGCTTGTGTATGTGGATGACATTTTAATCACAGGAAGTAACACTGCATATATTTCTGAATTGATCAAAGTTCTGGGTTCCAAATTTGTTATGAAAGATCTCGGCTCTCTTAGTTATTTCTTGGGGATTGAGGTATTGACCAATGGTACTGGAATTCTTTTGTCTCAAACTAAGTATGCAACAGATTTATTAGTCAAGGCTGGCATGTTTGACTGTAAACCAAGTCCATCTCCTTGCTCTACCAAACCTGCATTATTGGAACCAGACTTAGCTTTTCCTGATCAGCATTGGTATAGGGCTATAGTTGGTTCACTTCAGTATCTTACGTTAACAAGGCCTGAGCTTTCTTTTGCTGTAAATCTTGCATGCCAGCACATGCATAATCCTAAACAGAGTGATTTTGTTGCTGTTAAACGGATTCTGAGATATGTTAAAGGGAGTTTACATCAAGGCTTGCATTTTGTGCCTGGTCCTTTGCATATTACTGCTTTCACAGATGCTGATTGGGCAGGTGACCATCTTGATAGAAGGTCCACCACAGGGTTTTGTGTGTTTCTTGGTTCTAATCTGATTTCTTGGTGTGCAAAGAAACAACCTACAGTCGCTAGATCATCCACAGAAGCAGAATACAAAGCTTTAGCAAATACGGCTGCCGACGTTTCATGGCTCCAACAGCTGCTCCTTGATTTGTCTCTAACACCTAGTCTTCCTCATGTTGTCTGGTGTGACAACTTGTCTGCCATTGCTCTTGCATCCAACCCTATTTTTCATGCACGAACCAAGCATGTTGAGGTCGATTACCATTTCATTCGAGAAAAGGTTGTGTCCAAACAAATTGTGGTGCAGCATGTTGGGACTTCAGATCAGATTGCAGACATATTTACCAAGCCTCTTTCTGTTGCTCGTTTTCAATTTTTAAAGTCCAAACTCATGGTGGTTGATACCCCCATGCGTTTGCAGGGGTGTGTAAGCAAAAGTCACTAAGGGGTTTATGTAAAATTAGTTGTTTGTAGCAGGGTGTTTCTGTAATTAGGTGATGAGTTGTTACAACTGTTTGGTGGCAGTAGTTAGGTCGGTGGAGTTTGGTTTTGGGCATAAAAACAGAAGTGCCCAGTTGACTAGTCATTCGAACAAAAAAGAGGAAATAAAAAGAAAGTTTTCTCTCTCTATATCTCTGTTCTTCTCTCGACTTCTTGATTACAGTTTTGAAGATCTGGTATGGATTCTGTTTTTCTTTAAGTACTCTCTCTCTCTCTCTGCTGGTTTTTTTTTATCGTCTACCTCAAGTGGTTTTTCCTAAGCCTCTGGTCTGTTGGATTAATTAATAGTAGTGAACTAAGAACATGGGGCTAAGTGACCTATTGGGATCAGTTGAATGATTTGCTTTGATTTTAGTCCAACGTCAATGCCTTGGGGGTTGTGACTTGTTAAAGGAACTGGCGACTATGTGCAGCAACAGAACCAAGATTTCGTAAACGCAGGGGTCGATTATGAACAATAAGATTTTGAAATTTCAAGATTCAAAAATCTAAATGTTTGTTTGGTTTAGATTTTGAGAGAGATTTTTTTAGGTAATGTGTGGAGAAAGATAGAAAAAGAAATGAAATAATTAAGAAAGGAAAAACTTATTGCAGATCGTGTGCTGAGAGAAACAGTCATGCTACTTGTACGTACATTTTTATACATATCTTACACATACACTTTTATGCGGCCCACCTCGGTCCCACCAATATGATCCGAATCGCTCATTATTTTTAAAATAATGTTTTAAGAGTTTCTATAAAAAATCAACTCGATAGGATATCGGTAAGGGATTTTTCAGAACTTGCAGGGCGAAATAGTCTGCGATTTCTGAAAAAGTTCTTATCGATATCCTATCGAGTTGATTTTTTACAGAAACTCTTGAAACATCATTTTAAAAACAATGAGTGGTTCGGATCATATTGGTAGGCACTGAGATGGGCCCCATAAAAGTATATGTGCAAAATATGTATAAAAATGTATGTGTCCTGAGATTTATTGTAAGAGAAATTTGTGACCCAAAATGAACACATTCTAAGTGTTCTTAATAAATAAATAAATAACAACTAATTTTAATATTAAAATTTGAAAGAAAAAAAATCCCGAAATGAAGCAGGCCCCCATACGTGAATCCAACCATGAAGTCAAACACAGCCAAGTCGCCAACCATGAAGCCAGAAAACAATTGGAAGGCACGACATTTCTTCTTCTTCCTCATAAATTTTAAGGTACGATAAAATATCGTACGTAGTTGTTATATTCTCTCTCCCTCCCTCGGCCTCGAGTCACGGTAGACCCATGTTAGAAACATTTGATTGTTTCGAAGGACAGTTTGATCAGTTCAACGTGGGTTCTAATTCTTGCCTTCAATTGCTCGTCTCCGGCTGATGCATTAAATAATCAACCCTTCATTAGCTTGCCAATCTACCCAGTAACTATTCTGGTTAACTAGTTCTCAAGACGTGCAAGATTCAGATTCATCGGTTATTTTACTTCGGCTGCGACTGGGTCTTGAATCTGTGGGGTTCTTGAGGAAAAAGAAGAGATTTTCTTTTTTTTAAAACAGCAAAAAAAGAATTTATTAATCTTTGAAGCGAGATTAGAAAAGATTAGAAGGGCCCAAGGTATGACATCGTCGCAACGAAAAACATGCATCTCAACTACGTTAACACGCAAATTTTCCGACAATCGCATGCCACCCGAGGCCCAATTGACCAAACAAGATGGCAAGAAGCCAACCATAGTCTAGTAAGATACAAGGAAATACAACTCCTCCCCATTACTACATTATTGACAACAAAAAACTACATACAAAGAGCAAAACAAATATCCCTGTGATCCCCAAAATCCAAAAACCACCAACAGCAATAGAAATCTCATTTGATTTGCAGCAGTAAATTGGGCAGATTATGAACCAGAAGCATGACCCAAACCCATACATCCAACAAGTAACACCAAACCAGCATCATAACCAAATGACAACTCGAACCAAATCACAGCTGACAATAGTCACAGTGGGATCAGGTATCTACAACATTTATAATTTATTTTTTGTATTTAATAATAGGATAAAAGATTGAAATACACAAAAAATGAAAATCAAAGAGTAAATACTATTCACATCATTTTACCCCAGTACATAACTCATCTACCATTTACCTTTGCTAAGGAACATTGTTACCGCCCGAAAGTGGCAGTTAAATAGACAAATAGCTCAAGAGCAAAAAAGGACCACCCGAAAGTGGCAATCAGATTATCGTTTTCGCTCTTGAATAATTACTGGAAGACCGCCCCTCACGGTGGCGGTCAAACCAGGCATAAATCGAAGTGCTTTTTTCGACGTCGCCACTCTTATATCAAACCTGCGGACCAAGGAAAGAGCGACACTCCTCATCTCCAAAAGTGCTATTTCCTTGCCCAAACAAACCCTTGGCCCGGCTTGAAAGACCGGGTACTTGAAGGGGCTAACGGGGCAAAAAACCCTGCCCTGCAACCACCTCTCCGGTTTGAAGTCAAAACAATCTGGGCCCCAAACCCGCTCCATCCGGCCCATCGCGTACGGGTGGTACGTAATCCGAGTGCCTTTTGGAACAAAAGTGTAGTCCGGTAAAATGTCGTCCTCTTGGCAAAATTTCGAATCAAATTGCACTGGCGGGTAGAGTCTCATACTCTCGTACATTGCAGCTTGTAAGTAATGCATCTCTCTCATTTGCTCTAAGCTCGCTAGTTCCTTAGTCGGACCCATGACTCGGTCCGACTCCTCACGGATCGACTTCTCGACCTCTGGGTGCTGACTCAGCAACCAGAAGAAACCGGTCAATGCCGATGCCACCGTGTCACGGCCGGCCAATAAGAAGCTAACGACAATGTCTATGATGTATGCGTCATCGTTTATAGAACTCATGAACCTCGAAAGGAGGTCATTCTGTGTCGAAACTCCCATTTTTCGCCTGTTTTCCATCACTTCTTGGGCGAGGGATTTCACTACTTCAATGGATTTTTTCAGCTTTTTCTCTGACCCTAGGTTTAGTACCTTTTTAACTTTCCATATCAATGGAGAAACGCTCATTGCTCTCTCTGCCGATAATTTCGACGCAAGATCGAAGGCCATTAAGAAATCAGAGATGGGTAATGACAATTGGAGGGTATTGGGGTCAAACCCAAATGAGAATCGAAAAATGTTATCGAAAGAAAATCTTTGAAACACTTGTTGTAAATCCAAAACAGTGTCTTTTTCCCCAGAAACAGAGGAAAACAGAGGAATGAGATTGGACTGAATCTCTGACTCGATAATATCAAAAGCGTACGATCGAATCGAGACGCTACCCATTTCAAGACTCGCCATTTTCCTCTGGAATTTCCAAGAATCGCCATCGACGTTGAAGATTCCCTTGCCCAGAAGATCGCCGAGAATTGCAGAGAATGGCCTTCCTTTCGGGTAATTTTCGAACTGAGTTTTGAGAATGTGCTCAACGTTTTCTGGGTTAGCCGTGATGGTATTGTTGAGAACGTGAATGTGGATTGTATTGGTTGGGGATTTACGGAGAAGGTGAGTGTACCAATCGGCGAGATTGTCAAACTCCGGCGACCAGCTCCGGGAGCGGTAGCTACGGCAGATCTCGCAGTCACAGTGTGGCTTGAGTAGTCTTAGTGTGAAGAGTAAGAGAGAGAAGATAGTGAATGAGAGTGTGACGAAGAAGAAGAAGAAGAAGAAGCCGAATGTGGGTTGTAATGATTGAGAGAAAACAGAATCTCCTGTCTCCATAGTCGAGAGAGAGCGCGCGAGGGCGAGCGTGAGGATGAGAGAAAGAGGGGGAGAGGGAGAAGCCGTTTAAATAGTCTACGAGAGCATAATATTCAATGGATCGGGGAGATGCTGCCAAGCACTCCCGCTTGGCAACGGTGCCGAGTAGCCATTCATCTCTGGAAAAACCGATGGCTTTGATCTTGATCGAGCAATGAATTGTCCAAATTCAATCCGAACCGTCCGTGTTGAAATAAACGACCAAATATCGATCGGCACCCCGCTTGACAGGGGGTGCTTGGCATCATCACTGGGTCATAATGCCCCTGGAGCAAAGTTGAGCATGAACTTAAATCACACATTAGTGTGGGATTCACACTCAAGTTTATATACCTTACCCCAATGTGTAGTCTAAATTTGTATTCAACTTTGTCCCAAGAATATCGAATAATTTCTCCATTACTCAAACTTTACGAGTATCCAATGGTCTACTGTCCTAATTGATAACTCATATCCTCTTCATGTGAAATGTCAGGGTTTGAGTTCCTTCATGGGCTTTTAGGATTCAAAGCTATGGATAGTCTTTGAAACTCCTTATGGATTAACCTACTAACACATCATTAACCCCCACTGATTTATACAATATTAGGGGGGAAAAAAACTTTACAAGTAGACGCTATATGATTTTCTTGGCTAAATGGCACTACTATTCCTCAACTTTAATCTTTTTGGAACTCGTCCTCAGTCTTCTACTTTTGCCTTCTTGCTTTATTTTTAGTTGGACAAAGGCCACTAAGCCGCCGTGTTTTCAATATCAATATATCAGAAAAGTTATTGCTCTCAATTATATATAACCATTGTTCAAAAACTCATAATTTTTATAGAGACGATGTTCATTTGGTTATTTATTGAATTATGGAACAATGTTAATCCTTAACTATTTTGACAAACAAAAAGAGTAATTATTGTCTATATCACTATATGTCATGTCCTTATATATGCGGTATATGCGCATCTCATCGGATTGAATGAGGATAATGAGTCCTAATGTCTATTTCGGTAAAAGAAACTTGAAATTCTAATATAGACAAAGCAGATAACGATGTAGAAAGTTGAAGAACTCAATAGATATGGTTGAATCGACTAAGGCCGAAACAGAAAGAACATGGATAGTAGGGGGAAAAAAATGAGAAATTACGCCATGTTTTTTTCCCCCTTAGAATTTTCTCTTTCCAAATATGGTCGCAAAGTCAACTGGGACCTTGTCCATGTGGTGGGATTTTCAAATGTGCAGAAAACAGGACAACAATTAACCATGAAAAACTCGTGGGCTAAAATCAGCACGAGTCCACGTGACGCAGACACAGGACTTGTTTGTTTGGGGCCTTAAAATTTTTGTACACGATCTTCAATAAAAAAAAAATTTATTGGTGTCTCTCCACTCATTACTTTTAAAATCATCCTTCAAAACTCAAACAGAAAAGTTTTATTACGACAAATTCATCCATGTGCTTCAATATATATAATGAAAGACAGACGGGATACCAACCAGGGTTCATGTTAGGGTTCCACGCAATGATCCAAACTGTTGATTACTCCCTCCGTCCCTTTTTTAGAGCCCAAAATAGACAATGCTTCGTAAAAGGTTTTTTTTTTGTAATGTCCTTGCAACAAATTATCACATTCGATTAGCTGTAAGAGAGTGGTTGGTTCATTCAACTATAAATCCATTTGAATTAAATAACGAAAAAATAAAACTTTTAGATTATGCCTTAATAATACCTAATTGGCTTGATTTTATACAAAAGTCCTTATAAAAAAATATTTTTTTTAAAAAAGAATGAACGGCTCGGATTATCTATATGGGATCCCAAGGTGGGTCCCATACATCATCTATGCACATTTCATCTGTGCACATAGTTGTTTTTTTTTCCCCAAAGAAACATCAGTACTGATCGTAAAGTCCATGTACTATCGCATGGGTCCAAGGATGCTGCAAAATAGCTCCTTGTAGAGTTCTGCAGGGTGCATCCAAATCGTCAAAAAGTATTTTCAGCAGTCCGGATAAAAAAGGAACTCTTCCTAGGAAAAGTTAATTCTTTTATAAAAGAGTTAATTTTCAATCCAAACCGTTGATCGTCGAGATGGACGGTCCGAATGCGCCTTGCAGGGCGCTCTATAGGGAGCTTCTTTGTAGCATCCCCAGGTCCCTGTCGCACGGGATTGGCTTTGTCAACAAACACAAAGGGAAAAAAAAAATGGAAGAACAGAAAAAGAAAAGAAGAAAACTGTATTCGTCTGGTCTCAACTCAACCAAGGGTGCGTTGAGATTTGAGAGTTTCTAGATTTTTCGTTGGTTCTTTAAAAGGATATATTTTCCCGATTCGATATTTTTTGGGTGCATTCTCCCTATGTTTAATGTGGAATTTTTGTCTAAATATTTTTTTGCTCATTTTTGTCAATTAAAAAAAAGTCAATCTCCGTATTTTTTGGCATTTTTTTATAACAATGTTTAATTTTTGTAATTTGTTGTTTTGCTTTTTAACATAATTAGTTTGATTAATTATTTATATGAACGAGATGAATCATAAAAGTACAAAAATGTGAACCAAAGTTGAAAAGAGTTTTAGAGATAGGATGACATGAAATGCAAAAATACTAGCTATTTCAAACTGTTTTCGTCTTTAATAAACTTTTTTTTTGCTTTTGGTTTTAATAATTTAGGCTTTAGACTCATCTGTCAAGATGAATATTAATCAAAAAGATATTGTGAATTTAAAAAGAAAGATGAAAGAATACAAAAATAAAATTAAGGAAGAATGAGTCAATAATTTAGGGAGAATGGGGGGTATTTTGGAATTCATGAGAAGAAAAACTTACCAAAATAAATTTAGGGCGAATGCAACTTTTTCTGTATTCGAACATTTATCACTTCTATAATACTTACTTATATATCACGCAACATATGTTGATCCATTTGGTTGTTTAGGTTAGCCGAGTGTTCAAGTTAGCCATCTTAAGTGTATATATATTATTGTGTGCAGTTGGATTCCCTGCCGTAAGTTCAATATGGGATATACTAGAGCACAAAATGTTTGATTCTCAAGGCTCAGTTTGTAAGAGGTCCACGAGTAGATCAAACGTGCAAAAAATTAAGTTGATCGGACATTAATAACTATGCAAAAACAAATATGATTTTGGCAATACAGTATTGGAGGCTGTAGCACTTCAAAACGATGTTCCAATCATTCGTTAACGATGTCCAATTGACTTGAGTTTCTAATAAGCTAGGCGTTCTACTCATTGAGTACGTTTTACCCCTATAAAACAAAAAACAAAAACAAAAACAAAAACAAAAAGGATAAAAATTTGGAACTCGAGATCGATAAATCCGTTTGGCAGTGTACATAGCAGGACCTAACACCACCAGACCCTGGCTCGGATACCTTGGAGAATAAGAAGTAGATTATTCAATGGACAGTGCACAACCAAAAAAAGTCGGTTACCCGATAAGAAAAAAAGGAACCACCCCAGTCTGCCTTGGACATTTCTATCTATTCTAGCTATGAAGAGACAATGATCGATGCACTCTAATTTCTGTCTTTGTGCTATTTTTGACCTCCAATGTTTTTCTAATTTGGTTAGCAACCTCTCTTTTTCTTTGACCACCATGCCCCCGGCAAAAAGTGTACTTGCATGGAGAAAAAGCTACATCAGGCGCCGGCAAACATATGACCATTCCGGTCAAATCCCGTGCTATTGAGTATTTGATCACACTATTAATCTTTGTTCATACTCTTATACGGTACTTTTTTGGTACGCCTTTTCCAGAGACAATACATTTTTATACCGATTATAGAAGAGTGAGTTGCAAATTTGTCGTGCAACTTATGAAAAGACTACTTTGTCCTCACTCTTTCTTTAACTTTCTTTTTTGTCCTTGTTATATTGTGGGACCTACAACAATAGAATATTAAACTAGAAATTGGACCCACAACATTTAATAAGCAGGAGCTTGTGGGCTCCACTCTTAGTATCCTTGAAAAATACCAATTAAATGAATCAAACATCTTTAGAAGTATCAAAAAATCTAACAGCCGAGATGATGGAGGCAGTCGATATATAATATTGATGGAACGATTTGTGCCAACTAACATAATTTGTAGTACACAAAAGATGGAGTTTGACAAATATGGTAGAAGCAAGTGGTATAGATAAGATAAGATTTAAAGAGAGACTCAGTAGAAATAGTGCAAAAAACAATGATGGAGTATATTATTAGGCGAAAAAATATTTCAAAACGTGATGGCGCGGCAATTGATGATGGTAGTTAAGATTTTGATGCTCAAGATAATACATATCAACATGATACTGGGATAAACTGAGAATTGTGATAATACACTTATAATTATAATCCATAGCATAGTCATGTGCATGTGTGATACTATTTATCAATAGCCATTGACGATTGACTTAACTAATATGACGACCAGTTAATGTGCAAAGCTCGTGCCCAGCGTTAGTATCCAAAACAAGCGATAGTCGAACTGCAAAAATCCCTCCTAGTTGCTTCTCACTGTTTTCCATGGGTACGTGTTGGTTACCTGCGGCCAACCCTAGGAGGAATAGTCTCATCCATTTGGGTAGGGGTGTGCACTGGTCGGGTTTGGCCAGAACCCGTCACTCGACCTGACTAGGTTGGTTAGGCCATTTTTTTACACGTAACCGATTTGTGTAACTAACAAAACCGTCTAGAAAATCAATTCTTTATTGCGGGTCAAGTCAGGTCGGTTGTTCGTGTTGGGCAAAAACTAGAGGGAAAATGACGGCCGAGGACATGTTTTGATAATTAATACCCGCTAAGGACATTTTCAATACTAACAAATGTTTTCAGCATGTTATTGACGGGTATTAATTATCAAAACACATCATGGGCTGTCATTTTCCCAAAACTATATTGGGCTTCTTTAATTAGAATTTTATTGTTTCAAATTCTAGTTTTTCATATACTACTCTGAGCCCAATGGCCCCATAAAGCCCATTCTTGTTTGGGCTTTCCCATAAAACTTACCACTCCTACTCCTTTATTATTCAATTGGCCCACTAAAACCAAAAACAGGCATTTCAACAAAGCCCACCACAAGTAATTACAAAAAATTCATGCACATTCCATCAATAATAAAAGGGAATTAAAATAACGGCCAATGACGTGTTTTGATAATTAATACACGTCAAAAACATTTTGTTCATTAACAAATATTCTTAGCATGTCCTTAAAAAGTATTAATTATCAAAACACGTCCTAGGCCGTCATTTCCCATAATAAAACCAATTAATCTCTTAATCAGACATCCACCAATCAGTCCATTATCCAAATTTCGAAAGCATTCCTCCATATCTTCATAATTCATGCAATTCAGAATCCAACAAGCATTCAATAAAAATAGTAAATCAAGTCCAAAAAAACTTCGGATCAAAAAAACAAAAAAAAAAAAAGTCCACAAAAACTATACCCAGCATATCATTAAAGACTACACCACTTCAAAAAACTGTATCCTCCAAAGTAACACCATGTCAAACCCACTTTACTAATTTAAAAACCATTATACCACCAGTCCACCATCCTTAAAAATAGCCACAAAATTAAAGTTCGGCTGCAAAAATATCCAAAAAACCATTATACCACCAGTCACCATTCTCAAAAAATAGCCACAAGGAAATGAGGTATAATGAAGTTTAAGTAATAGGTTCAAAATTAAGAGTATATATATAATGAAGCAATGCAAATGAGGTTTGAGCTAGAAATTTTATACCAAAATCCATTGACGATGATAGTTAATCAACTTGGACTAAGGCTTTAGATTGAGGTTGATTTTGATCCGATAAAACTAACAAGGAAAAAAAATGAAGATAACTAGAAGTTAATTTGAAAACTAAGTAATATACTATACTATGCACCTAACACAACAGCAGCATAAAATTTTAAATAATTACTCCCTCAGTCCGAATTTAATAGTCTCATTCAATTCTAACCAGATTAAAAATGAGTTATATCTTTAAATTAGTAATGAATTTTATATCTAATATGAATTTTGTTTGATAGATCTTGATTAGTTCTATAAGACAATATTTTCAAAATTACATAAAACATTATAAATTACGAGATATAATCGATTGAAATGTGGCACGAACTCTCAAAAATAATTATTAAATCTGGACGGAGGGAGTACCTAACTCATAGGATTCATATTGCTCAATGTCAATCGCGGGAGAAAGTGTGTCGCGAAAAGGATCAACTATATATGCGTCCTCCTGTGCTAAAAGCTAACTTAGATGCAACTGTTGAGACTGAAAATGCTAACACATCACGAGCCACTTGTGATAATACATTATACCTCACAAAATTGTTCTTCCACCGCACCAAAATGTCAAAATTTTCAACTAAGTACTTATCCACTTTAGACTTGGACAAAACTGTTGCTCCATATAAGAACAAAAATTGAGTGGCTATAGCTATATGGGGATCATCAAAATCATCTTTAAGAGTCATAGCCGAGGCCTCACGCACATTAGGCACTTCCACACCATTCAGACACCTAAAAAAAACGGTAATTGTACTTTTATTTATAACGTTTCATATCACCTTTCATCTATTGCATCTATACTGGTGGAAATGACAGAATATCGGGCCATGATTGCTGTTGCAATTGACAAGGTTATACATGATATCGGGACCTAACTCTATATATAGAAGGTATGGAGCTAGCTAGGACGTCTATTTTTACTAACATTGTGTAGTTCTTTATTTGCTTTGATTGCAATCTTAGTACCATTTATCAATCAAAAAGTTCATTTATTGACATAAGTAACCATCGCTGTAATAGCAATGAGCATATGGTTCGTGCGGAGCACAACGCATGACACTAGTATATAATCTTTTCTTAAATTACGTGAAAATCAAAATAGGCACAACAAATTGAAACGGTGAAAATATATTTTAAGATGTTAATTTTTAGCGTCTTATGAAGTCACACGTCTCCTGATTGTTTCCAAATACTGCTAGGAGGGCCCATGCGTCTGGACTATAATTTCTTCTTGCTCGTACAGTTAGCAGCTGAACGATGCTTAGGTTAGAAAGGGTCAGAGATCAGTTAAGGATATTCAGGAAAGAAGAGTGAACAAAATATGGCTAGATCATGAATAATACGTGGAGGTGAAATGTGCTAGCTTTTTCACTTTAATAAATATGCCATTTTTTGCGGTTATACATTATACTTGTTTACCTGTATATGTGTCAGTAATTTTTTTAAATCAGCATGTATTTGTAATCTTAACGTGGGGAGATTAATAAGTATTTAATATTATGGATAATTGAGATAATGATGGGAGTGCAATTATAATTCTGTAGTAATGTGAATTATAATTCGTGAAATAAGAAATAGAACTTTGGCGAGATTAGATTTTCTTATTTACACTGGTAGTTCGGACTTATTACTCATTAGCTCACTATCGTAACCCTATATATACACGTTATTCTCTCTAGGTCAGAGATACGTTTTCTATTATTCACAAAATAGAGGCAGACTTAGAAAGAGCAAACAAATCACGAAAAACTCCACACTCGGTTCGTGTTCTAAACGTGTAGGGAATACGATAAAAGATTGTAAAGTGCAATATACGTGGCTTATAGCAAGATGTGTTATAATAAGTTCAACCGGCGTTCGTATCGCAGGGAGTTGAGGTAAAACCCTAATTCCGCCTTATAGGGTTTTGCGGTTTTCTTGTAGTCTAATCTGTACGCGTCATTAATGGATTCTGACAATCGTTTCCCAACAATATGTTTGTGCATGTTCTTCGTACTTGCCATGTTCGATCTATTTCAAATTTGTCCCGTAGATTCCTGGACCTCCTTCTTTTGGAGCATTAATACTATATATCTCTATTGATCTTGTCGAAGAAGTCAAGAACATATTTTCACTTTACTTATCAAAAAAAAAAAACATTTTTCACTTCTAGCTTATGGTGTAAGGCTGTAAGCATTAATCTGTTGGTTGCTCTTTTAGTATGCATATGAAATGTTCGTAAAACACAGCTTCTCTCTTTCCTAATTAAACTGGGCATACTAAGAGCATCCACAGTAGAAAATAATCAAAATCATAAGATTGTTAAAGTTAATAATGTTCCCTCAAAAAAGTACTCACAGTGGCATAACCAAACTTAACAACCTTTTAGCAACTCATCAAATTTTAGCCTTTGGATAATCAAAACTAGCAACTTTTTGCCAATTACCAAAACTTTCTTTCTCTCTCTCAACAATGTTTCTAAGAAAATATTTTTAAAAGAAGTTTTTTTTCTTTTTTACAAAAACAGTTGAACCGGTTTTCAAAAAATGTTATTTTAAAAAAAAGCTATATCTTTTTTTCAAAAACTTTTTTGGAAAAGTGTTTTTCAAAAAATTATTTTCTATTTCTAATAACATGTTTTTATTAGTTTGAAAATTATTTTTAAAAAAATGTATTATATGGTGACAACTTTTAGATTTTTATAGGTTGAAAATATGATGTGGCAAATTTTGATTATTCAATGTTCGATTATGCCACTGTGAACATCTACATTGCTAACCTTAGCAACCCCTTAAATGGATAATCAAAAGGTGATATGTCAATTTTTGATTTTCCAATTTTGATTAGTCTACTGTGGATGCTCTAAGAGCTTGTTCGTTTTGGGAGCTTGTTCGTTTTTTGTCTCAAAACAGTACTGCATACGGACTCTAATAAATTTTTTTTATCTTTCTCTCTCCAGTACTCATTACTCTTAAAACACAAACCGAACATGGTCTAAATGTAAACTCTGGTGCTAATCCAAATTCGCTACAGAAATGGATTTGATAAAACTGTTCATGGGTTGGTTACGGACAAAGCTAGGCCTGTCAAAGGCCGC
The DNA here is from genome assembly GCA_019656275.1 of Rhododendron kiyosumense. Lineage (NCBI taxonomy): Eukaryota > Viridiplantae > Streptophyta > Magnoliopsida > Ericales > Ericaceae > Rhododendron > Rhododendron kiyosumense. The sequence continues at coordinate 22,421 of BPLS01017138.1, forward strand.
GATGAAATAAAAGGTGTATGTATATTGTACTTAACTTCATGAATAATTTTCTCCCAATGGAAATTGTACTCTTATTTTATAACGTTTCTTTCCTTGCTTTGATTGCAATCTTAGTACCATTTATCAGTCAAAAAGTTCATTCATTGATAAGAGTAACCATCGCTACAATAGCAATGAATACATAGTTTCGTGCGGAGCACGATGCATGACAATAGTATAAATAGACAGAGACGTGCAGAACCCACAGCCTTCAAGGCTTTCTGCGTGAAGTAGTTGCCGACACTTTGGAGAATTATCCCCTGCACATGCGTACACGGGGACGGAATTAGGATTTTGTAAACGCAGAGGCCGAATTATGAACAATAAGATTTTAAAATTTCAAGATTCGAAAAATCTAATAGTTTGTTTGATTTGAATTTTGAGAGAGGTTTATTAGATAATGAATGGAGAGATAGAAGGAGAAGTGAGATAAATAATTGAAGGGAAAGCATATGAGAGACCGTGTGAGAGAGAGGGGTTGGGTTTAGGGATCCAAAAAATAGGCATATTCTTAAAGCATTTAAAAGTCTAAATAACAACTAATACAAAATACAATATCTAGGTGATCTTTATAAATAAAAAATTACTAAAGTTGTTATTGAAATTTGAGAAGGAAAAAAAATTAAAAATCGAAACTACGCTGGGGCCTTGGCCCCATATGCTGAACCTTAGTTCCGTCTCTACGCTCACATGGTTGAGGACCGGCTTATTAACTTTTTTGGTCCCTAAAGTATTGGCTTCGTCTCATTTTTGTCTCCAATGTAAACATTGAAGACTTTTAGTACCCAACGTATCGATTTTGTACCAATCAAATCTCAGAGTTTAACAGGGTGAGCCCCATCCGTTACAATGAGGGGCATCTTCGTCATTTTGCCCACCCAAAATTTCTGTCAAAAAAACAAAAAAGAGGGAAAACATCTGTGAAAAACCGCCAAAACAGCCCAACCAAACCACCACCACTAGCTGCCGTCTAAAAATTGCCAGACCAGGCCAGAACACCTTTGGTTAAATGACCAACAAGCCCTCACCCAAGCCACCAGACCCTAACAAAACTCTAACCCTAGAACCGATCCCTTCTCTCTCCTTTCCGACGAGCTCCGCCTCTCGATCCTCTCCAAGCTCCCAGAATCCCAACACGTCGCCAACTCCGCCATTAACAAACATTGATTAAAGCATAAAGGCCGTTTAGTTCAATTCATCAAACTTCTTGATTTGGAGACGAAGTAGAAAATAGGAAACACATGATAAAAAAATAAACAAATTTCAGGCAAAATGAAAACGATCGAAGAAACAGTGTGTCTCTGTTTACGGCGACGAACCTTTTTCCATTGATCTCCAACTCACGTCATGCTCTCTCTCTCTCTCTCTCTCTCTCTCTCTCTCTCTCTCTCTCTCTC
>BPLS01017141.1:0-30912 GCA_019656275.1 Rhododendron kiyosumense
TTCATTGGATTGTCCATGACACTGAAAATTGTTTCGAATCGATGTGTTGTTTCGACTTTGGGAAGGAGAGATTCCAGCCATTTCTGGAGCCATCTCAATTTCGTGGACTTCCTGGACAACTTCGGGTGGAAATGATGAAAATGGGAGTGTTGAAGGATGGTTTGTCAGTATTTCATCATCCTAATTGTTATATGCTTGATATATGGGTGATGAAGGATTATGCAGTGCGGGAGTCTTGGACTAAAGATTTTGTCATTAAACTCCCATGGGTAGCAACTTCCTTTGGCCATATTTATCAACCGTTATTGGTTTTGAACAACGGGGTTATCTTGATGGTATATGCTTTATCTGTCCTGCTTTCTTGTAATACGATGGATAAAAACAGTTTCAGAAAGTTCATGGTCAATGGGATTTCATCCTTCACTAGAGCAATGACGTAAATTCCAAGCTTTGTTTCAATAAAGAATGCTGCCAGAGGGAGATACTCTTAAGGTACTCATGAATTCTATTGAATTTGAATAGTCTTGGCAATTTCTTAGTCAGTAAATCATATGATAATGGTAGACATCATTTTTTCTTGTCTTTTCGTTGCATAACTTAGATGTGCATAAAGTTAAAGGAACTAAGGGATAATTTTGGCATGAATATAAATTTGGGCACCCGAGAATCCGAGGTTAGGACCTGGTGGAAATCAAACCCTTCTCTCAATTATATTCAATCACGCACAATCAAGGACCAGAAAATTGCAAAGGCACTATGCTTAGGAGTGTTTCATCTCATTAGAACACATGGACCCCCTCAGTTGAAATTGTTCGGGGCAGCTTGTTTCATTCTCCACATCAGGTACGCAGGAGTTCCTTCTATGTTATGGAACTTTAGCCATAGCCTTATGATATTGCAAATGCTGAATTGGCATAATTTTTTCGATTGGAAGGGCTTAGGTTGATATAGGGAATACGTACTTTTTAGATTACCTGCTAGGTATAAAATAGAGTAAACAAATGACAATTTCCTTTTTTCTGCTGTAATATCCAAAATCTGCTTAATACATTGATTTGTCGCATATGGAATTAGAGTTCGTCTATCGCAAACGGACAAGACAAACACAACAAAAATGGAGGACCTTGTTAGTTCATAATTCCATTACTCTGAACAAAAACTATGACCCTTATACTTCGCTCATCCTTTGATTTAACCATACAGTAGGGAGTATGACTAGCAGAGTTCTGAAGAGTGAACAAAGTATATTACATCCTTACCATTCGTGTTTTAGATGGCCCATTATGCAGTTTTTTTTTTTGTTTTTTGTTTCAACACTTCTTGGTCTTCAATTTCAACTCCTTGTGCAAAGTAGGTCAAGACCCTATGGTTGTTCAACACCTTTCTAGACTCTCTATTTACTGAGAGTTTCAACACACACTGGTTTTGATAGTAAACTTCGAACTTGTCATTTCTTTTTTAATTTTAATGTTCTAATTCATGATCTAGTTACTAAGAGTGACTGACATAGTTTTTGAAGCCACTAATTGGCTAATATTCAGGTGCACTGTAACTTTTCTGTAACAACCCGTCTCCACAATAAAATTCTACCCAATTTAACCACCAAAAACTATATACTGTAATGGTTTCATAATTTTCTACCCTTTTCACCTCTCCTCACCTTTTCCCTCTTCCCTTGATCCATTTTCCCAGTCCCTTTTATTCATGGTGTTGCCTCCAAATGAAGGTCCTGCCCCCTTTATTGCCCCTTCTTCCAAGCACCACCCCTTGATATATACTACTCTTACTACAGCTTCGCAACAGAACATAAGGAACAAATTCCTTAGACGGCTCCTCTTTCTCTCAAATTCCTTAGACGGCTCCTCTTTCTCTCTCTCCCCATCCGTCAGTCCCCCCCATTTTAGATCCTCATCCTCCTCTTAATAAAGAATCTGTTGAGTCCCCGAAGAAACGTCCAAGAGGTTGGCTGTACTTGTCATTCACCTTTTAATTTTGTCTTGCCTTTGTTTTTTTTTGTTTTGTTTTTTTTTCCTCTCTCTCCACTAGAAGCAAACATATCCTAATTCACACATGCACCCACTCATCAGAACTTCATGTGGAGACAACCCCATGAGTCACACGTATGTCTTTCATGCAAATGAAGATATTCCTATTTTGAATTTGTCTTTACTCTGGGCTTATACCAAACCACATAGCACTCGGCTCAAATTGTTCAAAAGTCGGGTCTTACATTTTCAAACTAAGCGCCCCTAAGATTTGTTATATGGAGAGAAAAAGGTGACTTCTTTTATAAACAAAACAATCTATCAAGCCTAAACTCCAAACACTCAACCCGCGTTGCTATCTTTGCGCCAGCAGCCAACCTGCAACACAAACTCCCAAGAAGTATATAATACGACGAGAATAAATATGCTTATAATAAATGAGACCAACCAATTAGCAACATAAAATCAACAAGAAGCCACATCATATGACCTCATATCAGGCCCTCCTTAATATGAGACCATTGTTCAACGTCACTTGCCACACCCAACCTATTATGAGTCTTCTCCAGCGGCTGGATGCCATCTTTGAATTTTCCATAGCCATCTCATAAGAACAAGAATCCATAATTAATTATGTTCCCCACGGCTCTCTCTGAAGCCCCTTTGTTTGTTTTGCTTCTCATTTAATCCTTCTCATATATACGGACTAGGGCTGTCCACGGTCCGGATTGGATCGGATTTCTATGAATTCAATCTCAATCTGTATCTCACGGTTTTTAGAAAATGCAATCCAATCCTAATTCAAAAGTCTCACGGTTTGGTTCCAATCCGAATCTTGAGTCATAGTTTTATCCACGAATTTTCTTCCATAAAAATAAAATAATGCTACTGCCAACTAAAAATGCAAAGTGCAAACACTTATTAGTGCTGTGGAATTTAATAACTAATAAGTGTTTGTAAGCCTTACTGGTTTCAAGATAACATTATAGCAAGTTAGTTCCAGTGTTCCAATCCAAAATCGTCCAAGACAGCAACCAAATAAAGGGTAAGCAATGTCTAAATTCCACTAACAAAATATGCAAATTTTGGTGAAGCATTATCTACTAATTATCTTAAGTTTATAATATTGTCACATTAATGTAGAATTATTAAAAAAATTCATAACAATTAGTAAAGTTATAATTATTTATGAATATTACACACAAACACAGATATTGTAATTTTTTTATAAAAATATCTCACGGTTTGGTTCGGTTAATCCATGATTTTGAAATGAAAATTCAATCATAATCCATATCTCATGGTTTTTAAATTTTTGAATCCGTGTCCAGACCATTAATCCACAGACAAAATCCAAAAAGTATGGATCGGATCAGTCCGGACCAGTTTAACGGTTCTCGATTTTTCTTGGACAGCCCTAATATGGAATCAAAGACCAGGTGTGCCAACTTATTACTCCTCTCTACCAGAACTTGGCACATTGACATTCTCAACACATGCATGCGTACTACATCCAGTGGCACTACATCCAGTGGCGGATTCAAAAATTTTATATAAAGGGGTCACTTCTCAAGCATAAAGTTGTTAAAAATTCTCAAATTTCAATATAACGATAACATGTAGGGAAAAAAATACAAGAACAGAAAATACTTAAACATTCTTCATAGAGTACAAAACTTCGAACTTGAACTTAAACACGCTAAACATTAAGAAAAAATGAACGGTGTAGCACTTTTGTATTTGTAGTTCATTATTTAATTTTTATTTGTGTGGTAGGCATCACTGTATATGTTGGCATTGTGCTATAGCTTCTAGATAAGCTTTTGGTGGCTGGGCTCAACTTCCATTAGCTACAAATTTTGAACAAGCTTTTTAATTCCAAGCGTTCAGCTTTCAAATAAAAAAAAAGAGCAAAAACGCTGCAGCTAGAGTTTTGAGCAAGCTCGTCGCGGATGGAGGCGCAAGCCTTAATCGCTTGTGCAAAATTTTCTACACAGCATATTTTGGGTAGTAGATCCGAATAATTTCAGAAGGGTCACGTTACCCTCTTGTACCTTAAAAAGAAAAATATCCATTGAAATCACAAGAAAAATATAACTACTACTTCATTCTAGTGGCCATTTCCCGTACGTATCATAGTGGATCTATTTATATATATTAGTCGGTGGGGTACTGAGCCTGCAAGCTGATGTGGGCTTCGTCAAATATGCCGGTAGCATTATTTTTGCTACTCTGTCCGTTTCAAATTGATTATCTGGTTCTGTCTTTAATTCTATTTTTAAATTATAAATATCTTTCAATTTACAATGTCTTTAAAAATTTTAAAAACTTTTTATATTAGCAAGATCTATCATAAAAGATTCTATTGCACATAAAATTTATTGTAAATTAAAAGATATTAACTATTTAAAAATTGCATTGGAGACTGAACTATACCATTAATTTGGAACGGAGGGAGTATAGTATTAAGCCTTTCTAAGTTAGCTTTCTAACATAAAATATATCCTAATTCGACCGGTAAAGACAAAAGTTAGGATAGAATATTGGGGAATATTCAGACGGCGTACCCAAGGTTTTTTTTCCCTTTTTCTTTTCTGATCACACTTGGTGAATCATTGGAAAGTCTTTCCTTTAGTTTTAGCCAATGGGATCACGAGCTGCCATAAGGAGAGGCCACAATTCTACATTTGTCCATCAATCTACTCGTCCCCTATCTCTTCCTTTTACTTGATCAACAACCAGCTGTTCGTAGATAAATGAACTGAGCCGTTCGCGAATTGTTCAAAGCTCGACTTGGTAAAGACTCATTTGAATTCGACTCGTTTACTAAACGAACTGAACTTGAACCTCTATTTTAGGTTCATTCCATAAATGAGCTGAACCTAAGCCTAATAGTATTCGGCTCGGTTAGGTTCGCGAACTTGAGGTCAAAATGTAATTATTAATACTTTGGGGGTCTATTCATTAATATTATATATTTTAGGGATATATGTATAATTTAAATGTTACTACTCCTGTATATTGTCGATAGTCGATAGACTCGATATAGAGTTACAAATGATGTAGAGACCCATATTTTTAAGCTGTATTTTTCTTTTAAAATGTATGATCCGTCGAAATAAACGGTGTGAACATATGGTGTGGTATGTTCGTGAAATGGTATAAGCACTATTATGTGAAAGGTGCATGTGTGAGTGTGTGGTGCGAGAAGTGGGGGATTCCTCCCCACTTCTATAATTCTCCCCAGGAGAATTATTTCTCCACTCTTTCCTCTCACTTTCTCGGCAGTCTATCTCTCGTCCTCTCCTCCAAAACTCTCTCCTCGCTCCTCTCTTCTCTCTTAGATCTCAACACCTTAGAGCGTGATTCCTAATGAAATCCAAGAATTAAAGTTGCTATATAGAGTACGGGCTGTCCAAATATCCAAAAAAATTCATGATCGGACCTTGTGGAGCTTCGGTTGACTTGGTCAAACGGTTGGGTATTGCTCAAAATCCATGAGGTAGGGATTTTTTACTCTTGTTATATGTTTATATGGTGTTTATGTACCTAGATTGTGCCTTGTTTTGTTGTTTGAGGTTATTCCTTTCATTTTCAAAATTCTGCAGAACAGGTCACTGATTTTGGGGTTTTTCGTCGTCTTAAACTTAGAATTGAATTTTGGTCCCTCCATGTGAAATAGAGTAGACTTAGAGCCCGTTCTAATGCCGCTGGAGTCACATGAAACCATTGAGAATTGAATTAATGGTGAATTTTAGAAAACTGGTCACGAATCTGTCTAGTTGCTGTTTGACAGATTCGTATTGCTTCTGTAAATGCCTGTTTAGCCAGTTTTTGAGTACGAATTTGACTAGGGTTCCTTCTCATCTTTTAAACTTCGTTCAATTGCACAACTTTTGGGGCTGGAATTGTTCAAAAATATTAAGAACTCGATTTGTAGTGATTTCTAGAAGATTGCCCTGTAATCTGAAAATCTGGGCAGCTTACAGAGCAGCGTTTTTCATCGTTTCACTATAGTTAAACGACCCTATTGGTTATGGGTCCTCATAGGTTTTAAAGATTGGTAAGTTTGTGATATTTTGGCGTTGGAATCATTGAAAAATATTAAGTATGCGATTTTTAAAGAATTTTTGAACACGGACTGCGTTGTTGAAAATCATGATATGCTCATGTGTCAATTTTAGATGATTACGGTACCTGTTCGTTGTCTAGGTGATCGGGTGATTATGTGGGCATTGTGACATGTTGTGGTGAATGTTATGAACTTGTTATGTGTTGAGTATGATGTTATTAGGTAATGTGAAAGGTAAAACATAATTGAGACGATAGAACGAATACGAAGAAAGCCACGGATCCACCGTAAGGTGTGATACCGGATATGGGACGCCCAAGGTCCCAAATGCCCGGAATTGAATGAAAAGATTATAGTGGACGCACGGGTTCCCAAATGCCCGGAATTGTATTTAAAAAAAAAAGGCTAATACTTGAGAAATACAAGACAAATTGATTATGTTCAAAAAGAAAATTCAGTCTGTTCGTATTGTTCTGCTGATAGATATACTCATTGTCATTAGCATCTTGGAGTTCGTTGTATATATATAATGTTGCGCACATTTTACTGTTAGTGCGTGATCATCACATACATGTATAGATCGAGGCAGAATGGAGTAATTGCGTAGTGATGGACGAATGACATTGGAGGACAAGTTGTGGTCTAATTAGAATAATTCGAGTCGGTTTTTGCTTCTAATTTGACATGTGAACTATTAGGAATATCCTTATGAAATCATGATCGCCTGATTGTAGTATGCTCGTTTGCGGTGGAAGACCCATGTTTCTTTGTGGTATCTTGTCGTATTCACTCACTCTAGGTGCATGATTCATCGCATTTTCATATAGCTTGTGTATGAATTTTTCTATTGGGCTAGTGTAGTTCACCCTATCATTTTTAGGTACGATTCAAGGAAGTTGACATGGCGTACATACCGTGCTTGTTGATCATGTCTTTCAAAAGTATAAAAGAGGTGATTATTTGCATTTGAATCGAAAGAAGTATTTTGGAAAGACATTTGTTACAACTATAATATTATTTTCTTCGGATATTAGCATTTCGATGCCATTTAGCCAAAAATGTAATATCTGACTTTCATTTGAGAACAGGGGAAAGGAAGATCTTTTGAATATTAATTGTATTACTGCGAGGACTTTAATTATCAAAAAGAGTATTCATTATTTAGGGTAAATTTCTGTTATATCCCTTCGACTTTACACGAAAGTTCACTTTGGTCCTTCTAGTTCCAATTTGGACAATATTAACCTTGCATTTTAAAATTTGTTTCAATGTCAATCCTCTATTAGCTTCCGTTAATATTTTGGACAGAAATTGGTCATGTGCCTAGCATGTGACAAATTTTGACGGGTAGATTTGCCCATTCATTCCTCTTTCTTCCAACCATTTCCCTCTCCTCCCTGTCTCTCTCTCCTCCCTCATATCCCATAACAAAACCCACTCACCTCTCTCTCCTCCCCCACCCTCTTTTTGGACCTCCTCCACTCCCTCAACCTTACCGACGCCCTCTCTCTCCAAAGCAAAACGATTTTGACTCCATTTCCGCCCGCCTCGACCATCACTTGAACAACACACACAGCTTACTCAAAATCGGCATCTCACACGCCGCCGCCGTTTCCGCTTCCACACCGACGTCTTATTGTTTCCTTATGGTCCAAAACTCACAATTTGATTGCTCCTCTTTTGGTGAAAATGAAAATTGCTTCGTGGGATGAATTGAGCTAATCTGGGTATTAACAATTTTGATTAGCTTGACAATCGGCATACGTGCACTAAGGCTGATTTCGGATACTCAAGTTTTGATGCAAAAAGAGGAAGCAGAAATACATCAACAAATCCAAAAGCTAACCTTAGCCTAATTGGAAAATGGATCCAGCCGTTGCCGCAGAATTAGGGGAAAAAAGAGAGAGTTAATATGTGCATGTACAATCAGTACCACATAGACAATAACGTAATGAAACTAGTGACTTATATTTCGAATCGAAAACCAACAGATCGAGTTCTTTCGGTTTCTTGAAAGCAATTGATTCTTTCCATTTGCTTGGTTCCTTTTTTCCTTGAAAGAATTTGATTTTTCTCAATTCGACATGCGTATATATAGGTACAAATGCTACTACAAGTATGTGTAAACATTATGCTCTGTATTTTTTTTTGGAACCACATTGCTCTGTTTTTTCAGGCTGTGTCCGTTTTGAATCCAATTTGTGAAATTGTTGAATCAAATGGGCTGGTAAATCAGGTTGTGTCCGTTTTGAATTGTGAGGTTGTAACGCACCGATTTTCGGAAATAAATTCGAAGGCATTAAATATTAAATTTTGGAAATTTATTAAATTAAATTCAAAATCCCGGATAATTCATCCTAAAGATTCATCTATTACAAACCATTATGGAAATACTGAAAATAGTCTTTGTGGTAATAATCTAGACAAAATAACAGAGCCGTCTTCTAGAATCGATACGGATCCCAAGCGTATACTGGCTTAGTCTCCATCTCCGGATTTATCTCTAGGCAGTATCGCAATCCTTCAGGGTCCTGAGTCTCCACCTGATTTTCTGCAAAATCTGACACGGATGTCAGACAATCCGTGCCTGAGTGAAAATGTTCACCCCGTAATATAATCTAATCCAATCACCTCCCTTATATTACAGCTAGCAGGTAACAATATATTATCAATGCAGAAAAGTAAAACAGAAGTAACACACATAAACCTATTCATTATTGTCCAATTGCCTAACAACAAGGGAAAGCTTGTCATGCCCGGACCATTACTAGAGTTTGTTTACCTTAATCACCACATCAAAATCACCACTGGACTCCCACCAGTTCTATCATCACAAAACATCACTGGACCACCTGCCAGGTTTTATCATCATAAAACGTCACTGATCAACCATCAGGTTTTATCATCTCAAAACATCATTGACCAACTGTCAGGTTTTATCATCTCAAAACATCTCTGACCAACCGTCAGGTTTTATTATTGCAAAACATCACTGACCAACCGTCAAGTTTTACTGTCACAAAATATCACTAGACCTCCGCCAGGTTTTATCATCAAAAAATATCTCTGGCCCTATTCGCCAAGTTTTATCATCACAAAACATCTCTGGACTACCCGCCAGGTTTTATATCATCAATGGACTCCTGCCAGTTTCAATTCATCACCGGGCTTACTTTGCCAGGTTTTATCATCAGAAAATATCTCTGGCCCTATCCGCCAGGTTTTATCATCACAAAACATCTCTAACCAACCGTCAGGTTTTAAATCATCACTGGACTCCCGCCAGTTTCAATTCATCACTGGGTTTACTTTGCCAGTTTCAAATCATCACATCTCAAAATCCAGTCTGCAGGCAGATCTAAAAATAAACTTCCCAATTTATCTATTACTTAGCACCGTCTAAGTGAACTCTATTTGCATACCACCCCATGTCTCTAGGTTCCAATCTAACATATCAATCACAAATCGGAGCAATATACAAATAATCACAATAATAATTGAAATAAATAATAAGCATAGAAATCACGTAACTTTTTATGAATGGGCCGTTGCCCTTAATCTTGTATGGCCAATAAGTTAATAATAATGCAAGAAACTTTTATCTAACAAAATTTTTTATAAAAAAATAAATCTAGGCTTGTATAAATTTTATTTAAGAAATTAGATTGATTAAAAATTAATTAAATTAGGTGAAAATATTAGAATAATTATCGTGACCTTAATAAGGGTCCTAAAGGTCCTATGCAACATGTTTGAGTGTCAAAAGTTGGGTTCGGAAGGTCTCGGGATTATTTTAGATAAAGATATTAATAAAAGTTGTCAAAAGGAAAAATAAATGGATAATAGATTATTTAATAAATAAAATATGTTGAGATTAACAACGTTTCATCCTTGGAGTGTAAAGAGTCTAAAAAAATTTATCGGGTATTAAAAATAAGGTTTATAATGTCGTAAAGTAATTTTGATTGGAAATACTTTAAAAATAATAATAAATAGTGAATTTAATAAAAATAAATATGAAATTAGTAAGATATCATATTTGAGATGCGAGAAATCTAGAAAAAAATAGTTTGGGTGTCAAAAATGTTGTTCGGAAGGTCGCAAAGATTTTTCGTTCGTAAAATCTTGAACGATAACGAATAAATAATTAATAAATAGATAAATAAATTAAAAAAATATGATATTAACAAGGTATGAACTTTGAGGTGTGAAAAGTCTACGAAAAATAGTTCGGGGGTCAAAAACGGTGTTCGGGAGGTAGCAAAACGATTTCGAACTAAAACAGTACCCACCGCAAGGTATGACCAGGTTGACCTTGCGGTTAGGCCTTCTAACGCAAGGTTAAACCTGGTTCTTGCGGCCCAAACCTTGTGGCCGCAAGTTCGAAGGCAGTTTTCGTTTTTTTTATTTATTTTTTGGCTCGGTTTCGATGCATGGATCCATTTAAGCTATTGGGTTAAGTATAAAAACACTTAATATACTTAGATGAGTGTTTGGATGGGATTATAATACCTCGATTGGATCGAATTGAATCAAAAACGAAACTTGAATTTTTTGGAGAAGGTGACTTCGGTTTCTTCGATCGGGAGACCTTGGGTCCGAATTGAATGATTTTTAGGGATGCTTGGGGTTGGGGAAAGAGTTTGGAACGGTCAATTTGGGTTTCGTTTGGGTCTTGGTACAAAACCCACTTTTCTCTCTCTAAAACTCTATGGATTGGAGCTTGGTTTTCTCCGATTTTTCTCTCTTTTTTGGACTGGTGGGCCGTGGAAAGTATCATGGTATGCCCTAGGATCGGATTGATGGGGTATTTATGGGAGAATTTTGAAGAGGGTGACAAAATTGAGTTTAATAAAAACTCTATCTCTTGGGCTTTGAGATGAACGAGATATGGACAATTTCGTGATCAGGGAGGAGGTAGAGACTGAGTAGGAGAGGGAGACATGACAAGAGTTTGCATTGCATGCATGCATGTAATTTAAAAAAAATAAAAGTAAGATAATTAAGATAAGATAATTATATTTGTATATATCCATTAGGGAAATAATTTTATTATTACGAATAATACTTTTTTTTTGATATTATTAATGCTATTAATAATATTAATTTTATTTTTTAAAAAAAAATAGGGTCGAAAACCCGGGTTTTTACAGAGGTTTTGGTGGGAGAATATCCGCTGCTAAAACTAATTACAAAGTGGGTTGGTTTTGTACTCAAAAAGAATTTGGTGAATTGGGGTCCATTTTGCCTCTGGTGTGGGTTTTCTTCTTTGGCTTGTGAGAAGGAAAGGGAAAGGGAAAGGAGGGAGGACAGAGAGAGACAGGAAGGAGAGGGGAATGGCCAAAATGCCCCTCAAAATAGGTCACGTGCTGGACACATGATCAATTTTTGTCTGAAATATTAACGGAAGGGGCTGGCCGGACAGAAGTTTGACATTGAAACAAATTCCAAAATGCAAGGTTAAGATTGTACAAATTAGAACTAGAAGGACCAAAGTGAACTTTCGTGTAAAATTGAAGGGATATAACAAAAAAATTTCCCATTATTTATGTCGAAAATCGAGGGTTTAACAAACGACGATTTCAAAGTTTGGGTTTTTCCACCGCTTCTCTCCGCCTCCACCACTGCCTCTCTTCGCCACCTCCACCACCTCTCTCCGCCATCTCCACTACCTTTCTCCTCCTCCTCTACCAGGTATTCTTATACTCTCTTATTGTTTGTTTCCAGATTTTTTTTTCCCCCTACAAAATCCCCTCTTCTAATATTGCAGCCAAATTGATTTCGAAAAACTCTGAGATGAAGAGAACGAAATCCCCTCCTCTAATATTTCAGATGTGTTTTTTTTTTCTTTTTTAATGAGAATTTAAGAAGGGCTTGTATATGTATTTTTAGGGCGTCTTGATTTCTGTTCATTGGGGGTTATTTGATGTTGTATGTGCATTTTTGTACTCTTTTTATTCTAGTTTGTAAGGTTATCTTGATTTGGATTTGTACCAGTATTGGAACTAATTCACGACATTCTAAACAGGGTTGATTTTAGTGAAGGGGATCGGGAGATGAACTGTATTTGAGCCTGAATTCAAGCCCGAGTTGTATTCGAAAATGAACTATATTCGAGCCTAAATTTGGTTCGGCTCGTTTAAGTCAAACGAGCGAACTGAGCCGAGCCCAAGCTTTGAAAATTTTTAACGAGCCGAACTCAAACTCCATTGTCCAGGCTCGAATCGAAACCGAGCCGAACTCGAGCCTGGCCTACGCCTTACCAAATTTATCCTGAATATCACAAGGTTTGGCTCGATTTGATTCGTTTACACCCCTAACTATTGGAGAGATAGAGATGGGTGACATTACTGTTGATTTTTTCCAAGAGACCTTGACGCAACTTATAATGAGCTCCAAGCTCGGTTTAACCATAGACGAGAAATGCCAACTTCAATCACTTCAGGAGGAAATAAAGTACCTAAGAGGATTTCTCAAGGTTACGGAGAAGAAACGCAACGAGCATTCAAAACTAATGGAACTTGTGATGCAAATCAGAGATGTGGTATTCGAGGCAGAAAACATCATAGAACTGTTTGTAGATTGCAATTTCAAGAGGCCATATCAATTGTTGCAAGTTGATCATCCTAGTCTTGACCTTGAAGGTGTCAAAAAGGAGATCAAGACTCTTATGGTTAAAGTGAAGCAAATTTACGACAAGAAGATGTATGACATTAATGGAGTAGCAGTAAAAAAACCGAAGCACTCTTCTACAGGAAGTGAAGGTATTGCTACATATTTTCAATAATATTTTATACTTAAAATTAGTTTGTTTTGATAAATCATTATGGTTTTACGTTTTCAGTTTCAGTTATGTCGGGCTCTTATGAGAATAATATCTTATCGTGAATATGATATAAGCAAAGCAAAATTCTTTAGGGCCAAGGTCTAAAATTTTGTTTTGTCCTCTCTTTTTTTATTTTAGAATTTTGTCAAGTGTCCTCGTAAAGTTAAGAAACTACTCTTCATCTTTATGATCCCCTTACTCATCGATCGTGTATATTGGTATATATGTTTCAAACATGCAATTACCTTCGTCACACACCATTTATTAATTTCAAGGTATTACAGAACAAAATTATTCTACACTTTTAGGCATTAATCTATCTATAATACTTCTATTCTATATATCTATGTATATAATGTATATAAGAATGTAGTTACCTAAAATAAAACGAAACCCTCTCCTTAACTCTCTCTCCTACATAGAATTTTCTTATTTTTTCATCTTTAATTTATTCATTATTCTACGCTTTTTAAAAATTAAATGTCAAAAATACACTTTATTTTGCTTGAAATGGACATTAAGTTTAATCTATAACATAACAAATACTTCTTGAAATCTATCTCTTTTCTTCATTTCTTTGTTTTTTTATTGGTGTGGAATTTTCTTAATTATTTTGCGAGAAAATAGAGTAAATTTCAAGAGTCATATGTGCCGTTCCACCGATGAACATGACAACAGAAAAAAAATTCCTCACTCGTGTTTTTTTTTTCCATCCCCATGCATCAAATGGGCAAGACACTATTGAAAAGTATGATAAATAATAGGAACATCAATTTAAAACACAAATTTGGACACAAGTCGGTCTGAAAACCGTCTATGCACACATTCACACATGCATCAGATAGTTTCAGACATAGTTGTGTCTGAATTTGTGTTTTAAATTTGAGTTCCTAGACTTTTGGGAAAAATAAGAGAATCAGAATTTAGTATTGTTCACTGTTAATAATAATGAGTAAAATCCATAATAAAATATGCAGGCGCGAATGCTACAATACACTCTTAATTTAACATTACTTCAATTGATTTGTAATAACAATCACAATTGTTTTCCTTTTTCTCCTAGGCAATTATATCAATTAGAGAATGGCTTAAAAGAGAGTCGAGTGAATGTATATACAATAAGTTTCCGTCTAACAAAAAAAAAGATTTTAAATATACAGCTCCAAGATTGTTCATACTTAAAAGGTTGAGTTCTTTTTAACTTATAAGTCTGAAACTTATTTCGGCATTTTTAATTTTTGAAACTTCTTATTTAACCTTTTGTTGTAATTTTTTGGATTAATTGTTCATCTCGACGAGACGAATCAGAAAAATATAAAAATATGGACTGATATCTAAAAAACTTAAATAAGGCAGCACTTTAGTAAAATAAGACACTTGTTTGATACTTTTTCCATCTTTAGTAAACTTTTTTTTTTTTACTTTCGGTCATAATTTTGTACTTTTTAGACTCCTCTCATCGAGATGAATGATTAATCCAAAAACTATCACGCAAATCTAACAAAAATTCAGAAAAGATGAATAAAACACACAAAACAAAGAAATAAATTAAGTCAAAAAGAATGCAGCCTTAATACTATTTATTGATAACTGGGCAGTGAGAAATGGCTCCGTTTCAGAACGCAGATTTAATTTCTTGTTACACTTACTGGGGCCCTTTCATAACTTTTGTCTTCGTCCTTGATCATAACCTTCCTTTCATTTTCCAATATGCGGTGCAGGTTCATCAGGAGGGAGTAACACATTCCAATTGGTAAAAGAGAATGTGGTGGTGGGTTTTAAGGAGGATGTGACCAGAGTAATAGAGAAGCTTGATGACAGACGAGTGGGCACACCGTTGGAGATTATAACAATCATCGGCGCAGCTGGAGGCGGCAAAACCACATTGGCTAGAGAAGTGTATGATCATCCTTTCACGTTGTATACCTTTGAAATTCGTGCATGGGTTGATGTTTCCCAAGATTATAATAAGACTATGAAGAGGAATTTGTTGATTCGTATTTTGGAATTAGCTTCGGTAGAAAAAGATGCTAATTATGAGGACAGATGTGAGGATGAGTTGGGAGAAGATGTACACAGGTGTTTGAAGGGTAGGAAATATCTCATTGTCATGGATGACATATGGGGCATTGAAGCCTGGAATGATATGCAAAGATCATTTCCTAAAGAATGCAAGGGGAGTAAAGTGTTGTTCACTAGTCGACTAATTGTTCAACCTGACAATATTAGTCATGTCCCTCATTATTTGGATCCTTTAACAAAAAATTCGAGTTGGGAGTTGTTACAGAATAAGGTATTCCCCATATCCCAAATTTCTACTTCACTTTTTAGCATGCGTGTACGTAATAACCGTGGTTTTTTTTTTTTTGCTCGGCACAAGAAAATATTTTATTAAACTCGAAAAGGGTAATGACTTATTGAGACCACGATTAATTGTTTAATTGAGTTCGATTGGGTTTACATTTGATAAGTATGTGGTTGATAAAAAAAATAAAATATTTAGATTGGGACTAAGGAGGAGATTTGGAGGTGTGGTTTGTCATCTACTTGGGGGACACATGTGAGCAAGAAGAGGGGGTTGTGGGGGAAGGCTGGGAATTGTGGGCATGGGAGAGATCTTACATTAGCATCAAAGGTGTTTGTGCTAGTGATTAAATTATGCAACATAATGTTTTGGTTTTGTTCTTATTTATTATTATTTTTTGCATTTGTTACTTGTGTAAAAGTCATATTTTCTTATTTTTCCGATTCCACTCGTCGAGATGAACCCATGTCACTAAGTGGGTACAAACACAAAGTAGGTAGGATCGCAAAGAGAACTAAGTGGGTACAAACACAAAGTAGGTAGGATCGCAAAGAGAGAGAAATATAAGACACTGGAATATTATTGCTTGCTTAAAACTGACTTGCTGAATACAAAGGTGGTGCCCTCCTTTTATAGGCGTAAGGAGGGACTACGGTTATGAGAGCGGACGTCATGGCTTACCTATAGAACCCCATATAATTTGAGGTTACTGTTACAAGACCTTTTGACTCCTGACATACTACAAGACTTTCATTACATTACATTTACTACGTACTAACATCTCCTGACAACTATTAATACATACAGACATACTTCAACAGTAAACACACCAATAATTTCACCCTCTCTGGAAAAGAGGAACATAAACATAAAAGTGTTGCATAAAACTAACAAACATGAAAAAAACTTTGAATAGGAACAAAACGAAAAAGTTATGGTGCATAAGTTTATCACTAGTGCGAGCAGGATGAAAGCTTTGAAGGGGAAAAAGGAAAAGAAAGGACGGGGGAGGGGGAGAGAAAAGCTGGCTGATATTAGCTGGTCTTTGTTGTTGGAGAAAACGCATGAACGGAGCAGTTGGAGGTGCTTCCACTGTGGGGGTTGGTTAATTATATGTATGCACGGTTGTGGCTGTTTTGTGGTAAAGATGTGGGTTGTCTCGTTACAAATTTACTCTTGAGATAGAGAAAGCGTGGTAGGGAAGTTGAAGAGAGAAGGGTATGTGTATTGCCATATATGAAAAATTATGTAAATGTTTAAGGGAGTGGGGATTCTTTTTCTTTTAGTAAATGTGGTTGTTGTTTATATTGAGTTGGTTGAGTAACACCTTCGATTATGTTATTTCTTGGTCCTAATGCTTGAGGATTCGGGTCGTTTCGATGCGTATCATTTGTAAATTATGTATACTTCTTTATCTATAACACTTTTCATGATTTTGAAGTTTTATTTTCATAGAAATAGTTAAGATGTATCAAATGAGATCCATATTGGAATGGAGAGAGTTTTGTTTAAAAAGAAAAAGAAATTTTTTATACGTAATACTATTAAAAGTAGTGATTTAACATATATATGCTTCCTTATATATACTATTGTCACATGTTTCCTATTTCTTATTTCCTTTTAAAAATTTCCATTTTGAAGCATTTCTTAGTCGTATCGAATGAACTTTTAAACTCCTACTACTTGGATTGAGTTGATGTAATTGAAATTATGAATATTATCTAATTTTACCATAAATATCAAACAGGTATTCGGGATGAAATGCTGCCCTCCGGAGTTGGTGGACATCGGTGAACAAATCGCACAAAAATGTGATGGACTACCACTCGCGATTGTCACGATAGCTGGCATTCTAAAAAAGAAAGACAAGACACTCAACGTGTGGGTGGAAGCCGCTGAACATTTAAGTTCAATCATTGCTAAAAAACAGGAGGGCTGCATGGAGATACTTGAACTCAGTTACAATCACCTACCTCTTCATTTGAAACCGTGTTTTCTCTATATTGGAGGATTCGACGAGGATCGTGAAATCTCCGTACGCGATTTGATATGGTTATGGATTGCGGAGGGGTTCATTCAGCAAAGTGAGGGGAAAAGCTTGGAGGAGATGGCAAAAGATTACTTACTCGACCTCATTGATAGAAGTCTCATAATTGTAGCTCGCAAAAATCCCCTTGGAAGAATTAAAGCATGTCGTATGCATGATCTTCTACGTGAATTATGTTTGAAAAAGGCCGAGGAAGATAATTTCCTTGTGAAAATATACGAGGATGATTCTTTCCGAACTTTTGCTTCAAATAACCATTGTCGCCTCTTCATTGGAGGGAAGTTCAATGTTGGGGAGCACTTTTTGGGGTTTACCAAGGAAAGCCATCATGCTCCAAAAGTTCGTACTTTTTTGTTCCATGGGTTGCCAGACTTGGGCTTTAGACTTGTGGATATAGGGCATTTCTATCTTGAAAACTTGAAACATCTCAGGGTGTTGAGTTTTTTCTCCTTTGGAAGCCTTGGAGAAGAAGTAGGAAGATCTCTAGTTCATTTGAGATACTTGCAATTGCAACATTTTGTGCCGCATACAAGTTATTGGATTGAAGCCCCGCTTTCCCACCGCCTAGAAACCATTAACTTCAGAACAAGACGTCAAAGAAGTACCATTCGCTTGCCTTACGATATATTTAAGATGATAAAGTTGAGGCATCTTTATTCTAAAAGGAGTAAATTTGCATACCATTGTTGCCTCCATCTTCCTTCTTCTTATGAAGAAACAGCAAGAATTGATTTTGACCATTCCTCCAAGTTGGATAGCCTACAGACCTTGCACTCAATATGTGCTTGTAAGGTGTGTCTAAGTTTCTTGGTAAGGACTCCCAATCTTAGGAAGCTAGGAATTAGTGGAAACCTAATTTTGGAGGATGGTGTTTTGATGATCCCCGACCTAGAGTTCTTAAAATTCCTTGAGACACTCAGTTTAAAGGGCGACATCAATCACTGGGGCATGAATATCACTCTTCAGAAAGTGCTGAAGCTTCCTCCGACTATTACGCAACTAACTTTGTGGAAAACGCGCTTCAACTGGGAGGAGCTCTCAATCCTCCAAACAGCTCTGCCGAGCCTTGAGGTTCTCAAATTATGGAATGGCTGTGTTGGACCAGTTTGGAAAACAAGTGAAGAGGGGTTCTCTCAACTCAAGTACTTGAAGCTTGACCGTCTGGATATTAAGGAGTGGAATGCTTCTGAAGATCAATTTACGAGGCTTGAGGTCTTAGTGCTTCACAACTGCAAACGACTGGAGCAGATCCCAATGGATTTTGCTAATCTAAATGAGCTTCGCGAAATTGAGGTAGTGTCGTGCACCAGCTCGGCGAAGAAATCGGCAATGGAGATTCAGGAAGAGCAAAGAAATAAAAAAGGAGATGATTGTTGCCTAAAACTCCGTTTGCATGAAAGAACATTTCTAGTGTGAGTTGTGTTTGTCTTATTTATTCTTTTGTATTACTTTTTTCTGGCACATGATTATTGATTTTACAAGAAAAAAAAGTGGAAGTTTTTTGGGGAGATTCTATTCGCTAAGAAAATTTTAAAAAAGCACCATAAATTATTTATTTATTTTTTACTTGTATAAGTTGAGAAGCTTGCACTAGAGTGTTTTTTATTTGATAATATAAATTTTTTTCTTCTTGTATTTTATCTCCTTTAAAAAATTAAAGAAAAAAATGGCTTATTTTCACTACAACAAAGTTGGTCTTTTACGATGAAATCTGGCGACGAAAATATATTTTCTCGCTAATTGCATACAATTTGCGAAGAAATTTAAAATTTTCGCATACAATTTGCGAAGAAATTTAAAATTTTCACTAGTCTAGATTCAATGGCTTGTACCAAATTTCATTGTTTTTATTTGGCTTTGTTTGCTATTGTCACCTTTCGCTCATATTTGGGGCAAATTAAATTAGGAGAGAAGGTTGGATTTGTATCTTAATGCTCCGACATACAATGCACTCACTTGTTTTTTTTTCATCTTCCTTTGTCTATTTCAACAATCATAGTAGAAAGATGATGGAGCATGTGAAACACCAAGGGAATGGATTCATCGAATTTATTGAGAGTTCAAGGAGCACATGAACAGCGTGCTGGATGGTTAGTAATTTACCCTGCAATTTTGTTTTTCATTATTGATGGGAGCGAACTCCACATTCCTCCTCATCATTGAATCAACAAGTGTCCTTAACTCCCCTCTTTCTCTGTATTGGTACTTTGTGGCAGTTTGGTGGTAAACGCCTTATATCTAGAGTCAACACCACGCACTAGAATATGATTGGAAATCCTTTTGCATCTTATAAATTGCGGAACAGAACTAGCACCTCTAACTAAGTTACGAATATTAGAATTTGCAAGTGAAAGTAACAGTAACCATGAAAAACAAAAATGTGCTTGATGAACGGGAAACCCATATACGTGATCAGATGACTTTCATAGTTTGATTAGTTACATTGTTGGATTTAGTGTGGTTTTCTTGCCTTTGACAAGTTTCAGAGTGCTCTGTAATTTTCTAGGGGTGATTGAAGTTCTAGCTTTTCCTCTAGAATTCGACCTTGTTCTCAAGCTTTGTACGTAGTGTTTGGAGTTTTCATTTATTGTTGGCTATATTTGTCTAAAGTATAACAGTAAATGCTTAAAATTTTGGACTTTCATGTTAGGTGCTCCCACAAATGAGAAGGTCTATCTAATGGTAACATAGGTTTTTTTTCTTGGGTGTTAACTTGTATGTGCACCTTATGTTTTGGATATGATGAAATTATTTTTGACTAGTACATATATAATGTTAGAGCGGCTTCTGGTTGAATCATTAATGGGAATGCATTGAATCTACTATATATGTGTTAGGTTTTGCTCGCAAGTTTCATTTTTAACTGGCTTTAGGCTCAAGTTATATGCCTACCGGCCTCACCTATTCGTGTCCAACACGCATCGGTCACGGACACAACACAATACTCTCCTAGTTTTATTATCTTTCTATTTCTTAGACACATTGTGAATACTCCAGGAGACGTTGGTGATACTTTTGGAACATTATAAGGACACATTAGAAGTTTAAAATGGCAATTTTCCCTATTTAAAACTCGGCCCAAAGTGAAATTTTTCTAAGATTTATAGTTAGTGTATACTTATATGCAAAGTCGCAGACAGTTGATTTGTATCTTCATAGTATTGTTCTTAATTCGATATTTTATTTGAACTGGGGTTCTTAATTTGATAGAAATAATGTTTTAAACCTTTATATGAATTCATAAAATACGTCCATAATACATATACATTTAACATTCAACATTCGACGTGACTGTATCCTAATGTTAGAAGAAATAACGTGTTCGTGCTTCTTAGCTTCCATTCCATGGTGCCCTGCCATTAGAGATTAGGATGAGTATGAAGAATATTTCCAATTCAAGTATCTTATGTGACTGTGACTCTGTTGGATATGATGAAAAATTGAAGTTCTTACTACCGCACCTAGTGCCACTTCATCCTGGCCCTGATTTATTTGAGAAGATGGCGGTGGTAGTACTCAATAAAGCACACTTCGCTCTAGTTGTTATAGACTCACTGTTTCGACATGTGTCAGTCACAGACATGTCGAGATACTCGCCCACTCTAGGTGGCATATTTGATGTCCATATTGTTATATCTTTTTGGTAGACACAAGTAGGTCCAGACACATCTCAGACCAGGTTATATTTGGATGTTTAGGTTCAACAACTTCTAGACTTTCTATTTTCGAAAAGAGTGTCAAACCACACTGATGTTGAAAGTAAATAGTCATATCTTTCGAAATTTAATGGTTTAATTATGATCCAGTTGCTATGAGTGACTTGATATGTAAAATTTGAGGCCACGAATTGGCTGATATTTGGGTTCAACACAACTTTTCATATGAAGCGCTCCCAAGAGATGTTATATGGAGAAAAGGTGAGTTCATGGATGAGATTTGCTCCCAATCCATGTTGCCCTGCTATAAGAGATTAGGATGGGTATGAAGAATATTTCTAATTCAAGTATCTTTTGTGACTCTCTATCTATCGCAAAGTTAAGAGTTGAAGAACTTCTTACTACCACACCCAGTGCGAATTTTATCCCCACACTGATTTATATATGAAGCCAGTGCTAGTTCTCTATGAAGCACACTTCTTTCTAGTTGTCATAGACACACGGTAGTGTTTGTCACGGACACACCGAGATACGTCTTGCCCTCCCTACGTGGCATATCGCATTTACATCTTAGTAGTATTATAATGGTGGAGACAGATAGGTCCAGACGCATCTCAGGCCAGGTCATATTTGAATGTGGTTTGGTTGATTTTGTTGCAAGGTGCGGACATGAAGGAGTGGTTGATATCCTAACGATATGGGACAGTGAGAGGAATAGAAACATGTTTTGTAAATGTTGAAGAGATGGCAAGGGCAGGTATTTCATATTTGGCTTTCGACCCAATGAATCTTTCTTATGAGTCACTTTTATGGACAATAACCATCGTTTGTTTTTAATCATCTCAGCATTGACCCAGGCGAGAGAATTTTTGCAGGCGATGTTTGGACAGCTACTAACTCATTCATCAAGTCATCGTGTTTTCACTTTCAAATTCCAACTACATATTGATTTCACGCTCGTTTAATTTGGTGTCTTGTATTTTCTTCTCCCTTAAGTCACTATCCTCCTTCAGATGGTTTGATGAGTATTTTCGTGCATTTGTGATTTTGTTTACTCAATTCGGTATCTATGGCTTTCTCAACAAGCTGATTACATTGGTGAATGAATCGTCTTGTTAATATGTCTTCTTATTGTTTCTCTCTTCAATTGGTCAGATGGCCATTCTTTGACAAATCACGTATTGCACCAGAATTGAGCTTCAAATTGGGTTTAGGACAAGGGATGTTCTCCATCTTCGATGCTTCCGGATCATTTTTCCCTGCCTTTTTTGTCATGGTGATATAAGCGAAGCGTCTTTATATTTGGTTTTGTTTTTGTTTTAACATGGGGCAAAAGACCGCGTTTATCTCTGGATGAATACAGAATGAAAAACTTCATGCATCGGCTATCAAAGTAACACTTTCAATCGTCAAATGTCATTTTCGTTTTTTGGATCAGGTTAGTAATCAAACGGAAAAGGACTAGTAACAGGACCACAACATGTTACTAGTCTTTTTCCATTTGATTTTTTGGTGAACTTTTTTTTTCCAGGTCAAGATGTTCAAGTTTTTCACTTCAAGTTGGTATTTGTCTATTTGAATCTTGAATTGTAGGGTTAAAAAGGATATTAGAAAAAAAAGCATGGTTTTACTTGATCAGTTTGGTTTTTTTGTTATTTCCCATTAAACAAAATATCCCTCAGCAGAGATTTATCCTTGGGAGGGCCCCCTCACGCAAAACAAGTGGAAAGATTATGGGAGGGGCAGAAGAGAATTATATGATCAGAATAATAAGATATTTGCATTGGTCCAAACGGATTAAAAATTGGAGTACTTAATTTTTTAACTATAATTTTAATATATAAACAATTTAAAAAAATTTAAGCGCTTCAATTTTTAATCTGTTTGAACAAGTGTGAAAATCTTATTATTTTGATCATATTATTCTAAAGAGTCATAATTAATTCTTGTCCCTAGGGCTCTCATAATCAAGTTTCTGCTCCATCGAGTCCCAAACAAAAGAGCAGATACTTAATTATGAGTCCTAAAGATAAAAGTTAATTATGTTCCTTTAGAATAATATGATCAGAATAATAAGATTTTCGCACCGATTCAAACGGATTAAAAATTGGAGTACTTAATTTTTGTTGACTATTTATATATATTAAAAAATAGGAAAATATGGTTAGAAAGTTAAATGCTCCAATTTTCAATCCGTTTGAACCGGTGCAAAGATCTTGTTATTCTGATCATATTATTCTAAAGTGTCATAGTTAAATTTTGTCTCTCATAATCAAGTTTTTGCTCCATAGAATCCTAAATGGAAAAAACAAATTGTCGATTGTCTTGGCAAAGCTGAGCAAAAGCTGAGCTGTCTTCTTTTAATTGGTTGGACGGACCCTCCCTTATACACGGAGGGTCTGTGTAAATTCTCTATTTGTTTATCCTCCTGATGAATGAAATTACGTTTGCCAATACAAAAAAAATATTTTAATAGTTTTATTGTATTAGAAAATATCATCTCTTCCATAAAACAGAGTAAGCATTACTGAGGTTTTGAATACTTCGGGGGTTGGTTTTGATCGGTTTTATGAGTTGAGGGGGTCAAGTGATCACGCTCGCTCTCAGTAGTTGTTTTGGGGTATGTGTAATTAACCCTTGCTTAAGTTTTGGGGCCAATTCTAGAGGTGGCAAACGGGTTGTGCTGGCCATGACAATCGTGCTTTGTGTTTTGCCAATCTGTTTATTTAATCGTGTTGTGTTGGTCCAATTTTTTTTTTTGATCAGAAAAAAGGGTGGGAGAGGTCGACCAGTGTAGCAACCTCCTTGGGCGTGACCACAGGGGCTTCCTACCTGTTGTGAAATGTCCGGCTCAAGCCATAGCTACTGTCCGAGAAGATAGGCCGTCACCACAATATCATCTAGGTAAAAGTGGGCATAAGTATTTACCCATACCCCCCTTGCCACTGGCAAGACTCGAAACCAAGTCTCACTTGAAGATGAAGGGCACCCTTCCCACTAGGCTACCACCTTCGGTGGTTTGTGTTGGCCCGATTACTTAATAGTGTCATGCCCATGACGGCCCCGTGCCCTTTCGTGCCCATCTAGAACAGTTTCGTCCGGGAAAAATACTTGTCTGACCATTAACTACTTACGGAGTAGTATTTGTTGTGCCATGTCCCATGCACTTTCAGTGCCCGTCTAGAATCGGGTTCGTAGGGAAAAAAAATTTGCTTCACAACTAACAACTTAGCAATTGTTGTGCCGTGCCCCGTGCCTTTTCATGTCCGTTTAGAACTGGGTCGTGCCCGGTCTGGCCCGTCCCGTTTGACAGATCTACGTCATCCTTTCTTTTCAATGTAAAACCCTTGTTTCTTCTTCGGGCGTGAAGAAAAAATTTGACGCTCAACGCAGCGATGGAGACCTCCATATTCTCCATCCCAAACACCATTCTCATGGAAGTTCTGAGCAAACTTCCCATCACCACAATCTGCAATTGCAAGTGCGTATGTTCGTATTTCCGCAACTTGATTTCGGACCCTCAGTTTGCTCAACTTCACCTCTCCACATCGCAGCCCTCCCTCGTGCTTCGTTCCTACGATTCTCGGGAATCTTCGCTGTACCTGGTAGAATCGATTGATACGTGCGATGTCGAGAGTGACATCGACAACAATATTTATACACCCAGTAACACCCTTTTGAAATTCTACCCTGAATGTGATGGACCTGCTGAGGGATTGGAGGTTTTGAGTTCTTGCAATGGTTTAATTTGCTTCTTCTGGCCTAATACTTATAACCCATATGTTATATGCAATCCGGTTATCAATGAGTATGTGATTGTGCCCCAAACAGAAAAGGGTTATTCATGCAGTGCCGGGTTTGGATTCTGCCCAGGGACTAATAAATACAAGGTGTTGCGGATTTTGTATCCGATTTTCTGGATTTATGTGCCGGGACTGGGAGAAGTCAATTTGGAGGCTGAAATAAATACTTTAGGGACTAATTTGTGGAGAAGAGTTGGAGATGCTCTGCGCTATCTGCAATCCTATTCAGGTGGTTGCTTTTTGAATGGGGCTCTTCATTGGATTGTCACCGAAAACTGTTCCGAATTGATGTATTGTTTCGACTTTGGGAAGGAGAATTTCCAGCCATTTCCAGGGCCGTCTCAATTTTGTGGACTTCTTGGATGGATGAGGGAGGATGCGATGATATTGGGGGAGTTGAAGGGTGGTCTGTCACTATGTCATTGTCCTTCTGATGATGATATGCGTGATATATGGGTGATGAAGGATTATGCGGTGCAGGAGTCATGGACTAAAGATTTTGTCATTAAAATCCCATTGGTAGAAGCAATTTACCATAACTATCATTATCAGCCATTAATGGGTTTGAACAATGAGGACATCTTGATGTTAGGTGATTCATCCCTTCTGTTTTCTTGGAATATTAGGGACAGAAGTTTCAGAAGGGTCAATGGACTTCCCTTTTTCTTTTGAGCGATACCATACATTCAAAGCTTTGTTTCAATAAAGAATGTTGCCTCAGGGAGATACTCTCAAGGTACTTCTGAATTATTCTGTTGAATTTGATTAGTCTTCAATTAATTTTGACATCTTCAAATTTGAAGCTTATGTTGGAGATGCTACCGTTCCTGTTTTATGCAGTTTTTTGGTGGTCATATTTATTTTCATTATACTATTTCAACTTCTAGAGCAAACAAGGTCAAGAGATTATGCCCTATGGTAGTTCAATGACTTCTAGACTTTCTAAATCCGAAAAGAGTGTCAACACATACTGCTGTTGAAAGCAAATCATCATATACTTTGAAATTTAACGGTCTAATTCAGGATCCAGTTACTATGAGTGACTTGATATATAAATTTTGAGGCCACTAATTGGCTGATATTTGGGTTCAACATAACTTTGCTCCCGATCCATGTTGCCCTGCAATTAGAGATTAGGATGGGTATGAAGAATATTTCTAATTCAAGTATCTTTCGTGACTCTGAATCTATCGCAATGTTAAGAGTTGAAGAACTTCTTACTACCACACCCAGTGCGAATTTTATCCTCACACTGATTTATATATGAAGCCAGTGCTAGCACTCTATGAAGCACACTTCTTTCTAGTTGTCATAGCAACACAGTAGTGTTTGTCACGTGTCAGTCACAGACATGCCCAGATACGTCTCGCCCTCCCTACGTGGCATATCTCATTTGCCTCTTAGTAGTATGGCAGCTAGGTCCAGACACGTCTCAGTCCTTGGATGTTCCTCGGTCAATATTTGTTGCAAGGTGTGGACATGAGTGAGTGGTCGATATCCCAACAATTGGGATGGGACAGTGAGAGGAATAGAATAAATGTTGAAGAGATGGCAAAGGCAGGGTATTTCATATTTGGCTGTCGACAGATGAATGTCGACAACTCATGCATCTAGTCATCGTGTCTTCACTTTCGTATTCAAACGACCGTTTTATTCCACTTCACGCTCGTTTATTTTTTGCGTCCTGTATTTTCTTCTCCCATAAATCACTTTATCCACCTTCAGATGGTTTGATGAGTATTTGCGCATTCATGATATTATTTACTTGATTTGGTATCTATGGATTTTCTCAACAAGCTAATTACATCTGAATCGTCATGTTAATATGCATTCTTATTGTTTCTCCCTTCCATTGGTCAGATGGCCATTCTTCAACCAGTCATGGATTGCATCAGAATTGAGCTTGAAATTATGTTGAGGACGACGGATTCTTTCCATCTTTGATGCTTATGGACCAGTTTTCCCGCCTTATTTGTCATTATGTTTTTGGCGAAGTGTCTTTTTATTTGTTCTTGTTTTTAGATGGGGCAGAGTTTTGTTTTAAGTTTAATGACAAGTTGGATGCAAATTTATTGTCCAATGTCATTTTCTCGTTTGATGAGGTTACTGGACCTTTTCTGGTTGAGTTTTTGGCAAACTTTCTTTTTTCCCAGGTCCAAAAACATTTTAATTTTTCACTTCAAGTCGTATTTGAATCTTGGATTGTAGACCAAAAAGGGATAAAGGAGCAAGTTTTTATTTGTTTAGGTTTTTTTTTTTTAAATTCCCAAAACACAAAATTTTCCTTGACAACAATTTATCCTTGGGGCATCCTCACCTCACACAAACACATGTAAAGGGCTGTGGAGGGGCTGAATAAATTAGTTCGGTTAATCGGGACACTCTTCACTAAAAAAAATGGTAAATTTCACTAACACCTTTAATGGCCTGTTTGGATGCTGGATTTGTTTTGGGTAGATATAGAATGAAGGTGGATTTGAAAGGTAGATATGTAATGAGGGGTGATATGTTAAGAATGATAGCCTCATCACTTAAGAATGGTGGATTTGTAATGAGGTATTTGGATGTTTTTTTGAGAAAGGGGATTTGGAACGTAGATATGATGGGATAATGTGCCAAATGACTTAATTGCCCCCAGATTGTTATTTTAATAGAGAGAAATTAGATTAATTTCATTATAATTAGAGTAAATACATATTTATTATTAATTGGGAGATAAAATAATTCATTAAATCTTTAAAATGTTTAAACCCTTTTTTATTGGAATTTTTTTTCATATGACTCTTATTTCATACCATTAACTATTTTTTTTTTTAAATTTGTGAGAAGACTCTAGAATACTATAAAAAAAAGTTCAATTTTAATAGAGAGAAAAAAAGAATAAAAAATAGAGAAGAAAAAGAAAACTACTGTAAGTATCAAGGGGGTGGCATCCCACCCGTTGGATCAAGAAAGGAAAAAGGGGTGGCATCCCACGTATTGGATCAAAGCCCTCTGATAAAAAAAGAAAGATGAGAATTGTACGGGATTAAATCCCAATATGCATTCCAAGATCAAAACCGGATTGCCAATCACCCACAGATTTCTCCCCCATTTCTTTCTCTCTCTCTCTCTCTCTCTCTATACATCAAGCAATCAGCCAAACTGATGCCCAAATCTATGAATTAGAACCAACCAAACTGAAAAACGAGTAGCTCCGGCGACGAGGGAGGCTCCAGTGACGAATGGTAATCTTTTCTGTCTTCGTCTTTCTCGCTGTGTAACCATTTTTGTTAAATTTTTTTTTCTCTCTTCTGTTTCAATGGGGGATTTGGAGGGGTAAAACACTTTGAAAGCCCCCGGATTTGCCAATGCTGGGGTTTGACCTCTCCTTCACAAATCCACCTCCAGACGGAGATAAATCTGCTACAGTGTTTATCTGAGGGGGACCAGGACTACAAATCCGGCCAGCTTACATATCCCCTTTCATCTCCGCCATCCAAACAGGTCATTAAGGTTTGCCTTCACAAAAGATTCCCTTCCATTAACGTCCTTTATGGTCCGTTTGGATGCGGAATAAGGATCGGAGGTAGTAGTTAATGAGGGGATAAGATAATAGGGAATTTTAGTTAATAAGGGAGGACCACATTGATGTAATGTTTATAGAGAGGGATTAAATTGTAGGTTGTTCGGATGATGTATTAGAGAAGGGGGATTAAATTAGGGCTGCTCAAAAAATCCGGTGAATCGTGAAACAGGTCCGGACCGAACAGATCCATACCTTTTGGATTTTGTTCGTGGATTAATGGTCGGGACACGGATTGAAAAATTAGAAAACCGTGACTCGCGGTTCGGTCAACGGATTTTCATTATGAAACCATAGATTAACCGAACCGGACCGTGAGATATTTATTTTATATAAATAATATATATGTGTGTATTTATATAATAAATTGTTAGTAATGTTAACACTTTTTTCCACCAATTTTAGTATTTTATCTTAATATTGGATATAGTGTAGATGTACATAAAATATAGGGAGTAAATTGTAGTTTTTTCGTAAAAATTACGGGTAACCTTAGTTGAGTTTCAATAGTTCGTTTATGTTATGTAATGTACTATAATGATACAATCTTACTAGTGTTTTAGATTCTTTTGAATTTGATTTCTGAAGTAAGCATTTGGTAGTTTATGTAACAAGTATTATCTGGTGGTATTAAACTTAATTCTGAATGTAACATTCTTCCATTTTATTGTAGAATATATGTTTGAGCTTTATTTTTGTAAAATCCGTGGACAAAACCGTAACCGATCCGCGAGTCACCGATCGGATTGGAACCAGACCGTAGGACTTTTGGTCCGGACATGGATTTCATTTTGTAAAAACCGTTACTAGCGGTTCAGTTCTCAGATTCCTAGAAATTCGAACCGAATCGGACCGCGAGCAGCCTTAGATTAGATAGTACTTCATTTGGATGAATAATTAATATATAGAAGGTATAAGGAATGGTGAATGATGTAAAAAATTGTTAAACGACCATTTTACCCTTATGCAGACCTTAAATTCATTATGTATTATGTTTTATATATAATTGCAAATTTAATTATTCTTTCACAATTTAAGCCGTAATATGTATTTGTACTTATAACTTAATCAATGCAGTAAGTATAAAATATTATGATTTTTTTAAAGTGTTTTATTTTATAATTTCGTTTATTTTGGATCAAAGCAAGCAATAATTTCGTTTTTATTAAGCATGGTGGATAGGTGGGGTTGCATGGGTACACATGCACTGAATAATTTTTCCTAGCCCACTTTATAATCTCCTCTGTAGAGAGAGAGAGAGAGAGAGAGAGAGAGAGAACGATGGAAGAAGAAGAAAAGCAGAAGCAGCAGCCGTCGTCCCAGTCCATCGTCGATCGTCGGCGGCTCCTCGCCGTCGTCACTGTACGCCTCTCTCTCTCTCTCTCTCTCTCTCTCTCAATTTTCCATTTTCCCCAATCTGGGTGTGCATGTGTGTGATAAAGTGGGCTACAGAAATGGAAGATTGGGGTGAGGGAAGGGGGATAAAGAAGGTTAAAATCGTCAGATTTCGAGGGGATTGGGGGTATAACTTATGGACCCCTCAAATCCTGTCCGAATATAAGACCCCCGATGCCCCCTTTCTCCGGTCTTGGCCAAGAACCGGTCTTCTTGAAAACCCCTCTGTATCCATCTGTGGAAGTCTCACCTTAATTCATTTAACACCCTTGAGAGAGAGAATAAGAGTTTCTTGAGCCGCAAGTGATTTTTTTCTCTTCGTTCATATACGAAAATCCTCGAGTCGTACAAGGAAGTGTAGATAGGGTTTGTGTGTTTGGTTTTGCCGGGCGGGTCCTTTCTGGGCCCGTTTGTTTTTGTTTGTGCTGATATGTATATTTGGGTTTCGGGCTGTGCTTGCTTGTTTATTTTTAGGGCTCCCGTGTTAGACCTCAGGCGGTTGGGCTTCGGCTCATTTGGTGTTTTTTTTCCAACTTTTGGTTAGAATCCCCTTTCCCCTCTCCCTGTTTTAAACAAAGAAATTGCCGATCAAAAAAAACTTTGGAAAGTATCCATCTGTGGAAGTTTTTCCATATTGTAATAACACAGGGACTCCTCTAGGGCTAATGAATCCGTATTTATATCATGATCAATAACTTGAACCCCACTCTGTTTTCGATCTTTTTGCACGTTCTATATCCTAGCTAGGGTTCTTCATGCACTGGAAGTATCTTCTACCCCATGATCATCCAGGAGAAGAAGAAAAAACTCCCAGATCACTCTGTCTCTCATGGGAAAGAGGAGAGTGAACAAAAAGAGTCGTTCTGGTCTACCACCACCACGGCGGAAAAGAAGGGCTATTGCTGCCGCCGCAGCCACCACCATCTCAGAACTTCCAAATGATGTAATTTTCGACATTCTATTAAGAATCAAGTCCATCATTAGATGCAACCGAGTATGCAAGAAGTGGCGCAAACTGATTCTCCAACCCCGCTTCGCCAAATTGCATAGCTCGAGGTGGTCTCTTCCTCTCAGTCTTATCTTCTACCGTCCCTCTGTTGGCCCCACCAACCCTGCTCACTTCAGCATTCTGGAGGTTGATGACGACCCTGCCCGTTTAGGCTGCCAAAACGCCACCGTGACATTCAGATCTGAGATTTACATCCCCCGCCATGGCTATAAAGGACGAGTAATAGGAGCATGCAATGGGTTGGTTTGT
>BPLS01017145.1:0-23768 GCA_019656275.1 Rhododendron kiyosumense
CCATTTAGAGGAAGTTCACTTGATGCCAAAATGACATTGTTGAAGTTGTTTTTTCAGCTTGCTTGCAGTGTAAAAAAGTCAAAAAAAATAAAAAATAGCAATGCTACAGCTCCGGTTTGGTGCCATTTTAGCACAATCTCAAAACCAGATCTTCAGATTAAATCCATCTCATCTTGCAATACAAATCAAATGATTTGGATGATGTAGCAAGTTTAGCAATTGCCAAACCTGATGTCAAATTTGGCACCAAGAATGGCATTGCCAAAATTTGGCATTGAATTGGACACGAGTGGAGATGGTTTTGCCGTTCTTCATGCCAAAGATTTGGCTTTGACATGGAATTTGGCACAGTGGACTTGCTCTTACCTTCATTTAACACCAAGCCCTTGAAATTCAACTCATAACAAAACTAGTCAATAACCATCTAGAACAAAACGTTTCTTTCCACATTTGCAGTAAGTTAAAGTTTAACCGTTTAAGTTACGTTCAAGAGAACGCAACTTAAGCAGATGAAATGTTGAAAAAGTGACGTTGAAGTTAACTTCAGAGACAAAAAGAGAACACTAGAGTAACGGTGTAACACACCACAAAGAGTCACTACTAGTCTCAAGAACTTGGAGTGTGAACCCGTGATGCTGCTGCATGCACCAGAACTGGCACACAACAACTGGAGGAGGAAATTAAAGAGAAAGGAGGACAGAGACGGACAGTCCGAAATAAAAGACTCAACTCATAAATATGCAACCATAATGAAAGTGAGATACTTCAACAAAAATCCACGCAAATACAGCCACTAATCGTCTTCGAGAAAGGAATTAAAGCGATAAGGGATAAAGGGGGACCATAAATAAAAATCCTAACTAATAGTTAATGCTGTGTTTGGATGAGTTTTTGAGAAATTTTTGAAATTTTTTTGGGGTTATGAGTGAAGAGAGAAATGAGAGTAATGATTGAAAATAGGGATAATGAGTGGAAATAGATAGAGAGAGAAATGAGAATAATGATTGGAGATAGGGATAATGAGTGGAGAGTAATGATTGAAAGTAGAGATAATGAGTATTTTTTGAGTTGAGAATTTTTTTTCAAAAAGGGAACCGAGCAAGGCATAAGTAATCAAAATTCCTCAAGAAACTAGAGTAGTAAATTCCCTAATCAGAAATCATTCATCACCGAATTCTTTTCCGGTCCGCATAGTCAACAGTTCAGAAGCCAAGCTCCACTGTGATGTAGTGCACTTCAGCACCACCTACAACAACCTGCAAGCATATAGTTACAGGCACTTAACAGCAACATAGCTTCTGTCAACTCCACATTGCTACGGATGCATCGAGCGGAGCAAGCCAGAAATATGCAGCGTAAGTTCCCTTCTTCCTCGTTGTGGTTGTCATTGCCATTACCATCTTCAGTAACTATTAGGAAGGTCAAGCAATGGAAAATAGGGTAGGAATCCCAATCTGTATTCTGTACCCTGCCAAAACAAACAGAACATGTGGCCAGTCAAGTGAAACAAGACTGATCTAAGTCGTCTATACATTCTCTTGGAGGCTTTATTAAGAGCTTCAAGCTGCACAGGAGGAGCTTCCAAACGCCCCTTAGACAACTTGTTCCGTGCA
Organism: Rhododendron kiyosumense; assembly: GCA_019656275.1. Classification (NCBI taxonomy): domain Eukaryota; kingdom Viridiplantae; phylum Streptophyta; class Magnoliopsida; order Ericales; family Ericaceae; genus Rhododendron; species Rhododendron kiyosumense. Next base: position 1,614 of record BPLS01017145.1, read on the forward strand.
AAGTCATAGGCATGTACTACGGCAAAGGAGGAGTCTACCCAATACAGACTGCTGCCAGCCGCCACAGGATCAATATTAAGTCCAAGCCAAAGCCCTGTGGGAGTAGAATTGCGAGCCGTCAGTGGTGGTAAACCAAGTTCCTGTGGGCTTCTGTTGAATATATAATACCTCCCAGCGCTGGTCGGCCAGATGAAAGGTGAACAATGCCCCCAAATCAAGAGAACCCACCAGAACCTTTTTTTGGGGAGAATCCGTAGACGTAATGAATGCTCCTGTAGTCTCAACGCAAAAGCAGGCTGGGGGCTGAGGTAGTGGTGTCCACACATCGGCCCCCTTGGGGACCAGAAACTCTGCCCACAGATCATCAGGATGACCGTCGCTGCCAAAAACCAAGAGCTTCCCATCCAAGCTTACCATTTTGAAAAATGTTCTGCTTTCACCATCGATGGACCTCTTGTCCAGGTACTACTACTATTACGACTATCATCACCCTCCTCAAGAAGACGGAGCCGGAGAACGTCCCTAGCATCCCAATCCCCAATCCGATAGAGAACAGAGTCCAGGACAGCAGACCAAATCCATACGCTGCTAGGGGAGGTGTGAGTCGGGATTGGAGGAGGGATTTCTGGTGGTGGAAAAAGACGACGACCACAACTATTAGGAACAGGCTGGTGCCTGCTGATGCTCTTTATCCTCCTCCTCTTCCTCTTTCACAACGCCTTCAACTACTCTCTGGACACCAAATTTCTGGCATCTATCTGCCGTTTGCAAAAGCTTGTTTAGCCTCTAGATCTCGAGAGATAAGCAATCTTTGCCGCTGCTCCCAATGTTGGAAGACGTACCACTGCGTCTCCTTCAATTCTTCGCCATTGCTGCTGTAGCACTTGCCGCTTGAACGATTAATTCCAGACAAACAGATCCAGCACTTGTCCAGCCTCGGGGATCAGTATTCCCGGAGCTACAACTGTTGGAATTTATTTATGTGGCTCACATGCCACATCAATCATATTTATATTTTATAGTATTTATGTTCATAAGTAAAATATAGGTATTAAATTTAAAGGAAATATTGCTTAAATAATTGGAGACTATTTATGAAAAGGTTTGGTGACTATTCATGAATAAACAGGGTGACTATTCATGAATGGGTTTAGTGACCATTCATGTGTAAGGTTGCAACTATTAATGAATAGGTGCCTATTACTTCTTTGATGAAAGAAAATATGAAGGGTTGTGTCCGTTAGTGATGTAGAACACGTAAAGGTCCAATTCCATGATTAGCTGGATCGAGCCAAGCTCCGGAAGTCCAAATGGTGTTTAATTTCAAATTATCCAAATTGGCTAAATTTGGACGAGCTCGAAATAGGCCCAAACTTCTTCGATGAAATAAACTTTTAGGTAATTCTAAAATTACACATGTGACAAATTCTCACAAAAAAAACTCTAGATATTTTGCAAGGATATTCTAGAGCTTCTAGAGATAGATATTTGGGAAAATGACGGCCCATGACATATTTTGATAATTAATACCCGCCAAGGACAAACTAAGAACATTTGTTAATACTGAAAATATCCTTAACGAGTATTAATTATCAAAACACGTGCTTAGCCGTCATTTTCCCTAGATATTTTAGTGTTCCTAAAAACTAGATATCTTCTTCAATAATATCTTATATAATATCTTATATCTTTGGTTTTTGTCAATTGAACTTGTTTGGACATAACTTTCTTGTGCCATAATACTAAATTTAGTTTATGCTTCAACAACGATAATCATAATTAATATTAAAATAAAATTAAAAAGTTGATGCACCTAATAACAACGTTAATCATAATTAATATATAATTAAAAAGTTGATACACCTAATAACAACAACAAACTATGTTTACTTAAAAAAAAATTTAAGATGCAAAATTTCAAATCTCTCAACTGGAGCCTATTACATTAAGACTTCATGTTCCCTTGGCTAGGAATAGAAAAGTCACGCAACAAAACACAATCGAAGTACGGTTCTTTCTTCTATACAAGCTCTACTTTGAGGTTAAATTTTATCAAATGGTTTGAAAGATGCCCTAATTAGATTAAATGGTTTAGATTAATGCATTTAGGGTTCCGCTTCAAGAAATAAGGTCTGACTTTTTCCCAATAAGTAATCATAGGATACGTACCAAATTGAGATACGCATACAAATTGTAGGATACGCGGTCGTATCGTTGGATTTCTATAAAAAAGGATACAGGGTGGGATACGTATTGTTCTCTGAATGAGACGATACAAATCATAAGATACGTATCGTGTATCATAGATTTTTGACAACTACAATATTCCCAAATTTATTATCGTTCGTATATTTCCAAATAGGGCCACAAAGCAAATTATTAAGCCCATGTACTATGTTCGTATATTCCCAAATAGGGCCACAAAGCAAGCAAATTATTAAGCCCATGTCCATGTACTACATTTTGACTACCACTACACTTAGGTTTAGGGGTGTGCACGGGTTGGGTATGGCCCGAAACCGACCCGACCATATTGGGTAAGAAAAATTCAGGCCCGCAACCAAACCGATCGATGGTATAAACCTGTCCGCGAGCTTGATTTTTTACGTCGGGTTGGGTCGGTCGGTTTTAGCCTTTGAGTTGGTCGGGTCGGGTCCGAAGTCCGAACCGAAACTCTTTTTTTTTTTACAGAACCCAACCTATACTCGATCGAAGCACCTGTTCGGAGCCGCCCAAGACCCTTCGGGTCAGGTTGGGTTGGTCGGGTTGCGGGTTTTTTGCACACCCCTACTTAGGTTCCATATACTACATTTTCCTCCTACTGATCCTAAATCTTTTATTTCAATGTTTTTTCTCTCTAAGCTGCTAATTTAGCGCTAACATTACTTGTAGTTTAACTTGTTTCATTTGATATAATATCATTCACAAAGATAAACCATGGGATATCATCCTGAATATTTCTAGTCAATATGTCTATAACTAAGGCAAATAACTCAAAGCAAGCAGAGGAGCAGACCCTTTATATAATCCTATTGTCATTGAGACTCCGCTTTTCTTTCTTTCTTTTTTTCCTTCTATTAGCGATTTAGGGGCTGTTCGGACAAAAAATCCTACCTGGCTTAGGGGTTGTTTGGACAAAGAAATGAGCTGGCTTTCCTGCCAAATATGGACAAAAAAGCCACAGTGGTTCGGCTTAAAAAGCCAACCTCAAAAAGCCACACTGTAGAGGAGTGAAATTACCAAAATGCCCTGTCTATTTGTCTTGCTTTGGCCTCCCAACAACCCTATCCTTTTGTCCACTGTAGCCACACACTGACTCCACAGTCCAAACCCTTTTCGGCACCTCTTCTTTTGGCACCTCTTTTTTCATCACCGACTTCACAGATAAGTTGGGGGATTTCTCCATAGCTAGAGCATCCAAGTTGGGGGATTTGTGCGCAGAACCCGTTCAGAAGCCTGTTGGGGGATTTCTCCACAGAACCCGTGAGGAACCCGTTTAGCATCCAAGTTGGGGGATTTCTCCATAGCTAGAGCATCCAAATCCCGTCTAGACGCCTCCTCCAGCATCACCCCCCTACGATCCTCCTCACCAACTGTCCACATAACCCACATCTCCTCCACCTACCAATGCCTCCGTTCATCTCCAAATCCCGTCAAGCGCAAGAACTCAGGCATCACCCCCTTCCAATCACGAACCCTACACAGCAGTAAGAACTTCCACCTTCAAGTTTTTTAGAGGCAAATTGTATTCATCCAGTGGGAGCTCTCTCGCTTTAACACACAACAGTGAGTTCTCAAACTCTCGTCCAAGTTGATGTATGTAATGTTTGTGTTTGTTTGAATTTCCGTGAGGATGATTGCGACCATAGGATGGTACCAGCCGTACCATAGTGAAACACAGTTTTTTCACCTCAACCATAGTTCACTGTGTTGTGTTTAGAAGTTCTATTGAACAAATAGAACCCATAGGGGGAACAATTCACATTTTCCTTAATTCCTTTTTAATTTTCTCGTGTTTTTGTTTCACCAACCAAATAGCAAGAGTTCATCCATTTACAAAAATAATCTCCCTACGATGAATAATAATAACCAAACAGCAAAAGTTATTAATCTAATTTGCCCTAACCTGGTCTTGATTTCTTGGATATGTTAAAACAGATTTTGGTGCTTTTTGATGAGGTAGATGTATCGCAAAGATGATTATTTTAGGCCTCAATAAAAAGCTTGTCTTAAGTGATATATAGAGGATCACGTGGTCAACTAGGGAAGATCCTTGTATTGCAAAGAGACGTGAATTCAATTTTTTGGCTTCTTTTCTATTATGAAAAAAGGATTTACAAATTTCGTAATAATATTTGTTTTTTGTACTGTTTGTTTTTGTTCTTCTATTTTCATCAAATGGGTTAATACAATTTTTGCAATTCATCTAATCTGTATACTCACCTAACCAGTCTTTCAATTCTCAAATCACCCTTGTTTTGCAAATATTCATTTGATGACTTCAATTTTATCATTTTGCAAGCGATACATATTGAAGTGAATCAGTTTTTAGGCATATTGAATTAAATGTACCATATGAATCGTGTGATTCTTTTGTTCCAGCTATTCACCCGTTAGATGCGAATTGATAGTTGAGTGAATTGAATTGATGTGTGTGATACACATTATGAATCACAGTTCTGATTAGAGAATTGGTGGCCATGTTTGTTAAGGGGCTGACTTATGCTAGGAGCCTGGGAGTCTGTCGGGCTGTATCACACATACTTCGCTATCAAGTTGCATCTTTCCTTATTCTTTTATTTTTTTTAAAAAAATCATAATAAAACCTTATGCCTTATGCAAATTAATCTTTTCGACTTGTGACTTAAAGTGCATAGTATGAAAACTTTAATACTTTTTTGATGTTTTATGTATCCTTCAATCTTCTGTAACTATTAATTTTGTGGCCACATTGAATTTATACCACATGGTACACTCTAAGATTGTTAAATTTTTTGGTTCGTTTAATATACGTAAAGACATGGTGTCCCCTCGTAAGACGATGAACCTTAGGAAGAAGGTAGCACCAACTCTCAGTCATCGCCTTGGGGTTGTGCCTCCCGGAGCATACAGACTCGGAAGAGCTAATTGGGATTCACAGATGATAAGGCTGTTCTTACAGCTAGTCATAAAGGAGATTGAAACTGAGGGTAGGGGAATGACACAACTTTGCAACAATTCGCTGCACAACATTGCTGCGGAGCTCAGCGCCAGGACTGGAGAACTGATCACTATGAAGCAATGTAAGAATCAGTACGTATGGCGTCATGAAGCGGGATTGGCAGGCATGGATATTACTAGCTGATTCGAGACGAGGTGCAACAGGCTTGAGTATGAATCCAGTCACGGGTACTTTGACAGCTCCTGACCATTTTTGGGCTAACCTAATTGCGGTAAACACTTTCTCCATTTATTCATTTACTTTTTCTTGCATCACATATGTGCCTGATGAAAGGCCAACAAGCTACAGTTCTAGTTTTTCTAGGTCATTGCATCGATCAGTTCATATTCAGGGTATTTATTGATAAAGCACTCATATTTGTTATTGACGTAAAACTTTTTTGGTGGCTCCCGATAGATATGAAACTAAATTGGCAGATTGGAGTATATTTTGCACAGCCTAATTTATTTTACAATACAATCTTTACTTATTTGATTTTATCCATAGCTCATAGCTCATAGATTGGAGTATATTGTGCTATAATAATTAACCTTGTTAATTATCATATTTTTCTACAATTAATTGACACATATGTAGTGGTATATAATGTCATGATGAATAGGAAGATATGAGGACGTATTAAAACATAGTCAGTTGTGTCTGAAAACTGTTTTGGCTAATTTGTAGTTGTTGCTTTTAGCCAATCTTCACATGGCAACAGTGAAGTCTGCCACGTATTTAACCCAAAAAGTGAACTCAGTCATGCCTTTGTAGTTTTTGACTAATAATGTTATATTGAACGATCACAAATGGCTTGCAATTTGCTGAAACCTATAATACTTTACATGTTTTTGACCAATGATGTCATTCAATGATCAGAAATCACATGCCAAACAGTAAACCCTCAAATGCCTTACAGGTTCTTGACCAATAATATCATTCAAGGACTAGAAATCACATGCCAAACAATAAACCCTACCCCCATTTCACCTTTTGCAGCCTTTTCAAGCTCCCAATAGTGTCATTTATTTTTCTCATTTCACCCGGAATAATAAAACCATGATACAATGCATACAATATTATTCACCCGCAAGTTGAAATCATTGACCAGGTCGTACTGTAACCTAAACATATATGTTTTACCAATATAATTATACTTCTCAGATTATATTCTTTAAAGTCTTATGTGAACTTAATTTTTTTTACTATTTCGTAATATGTGAATGTGTTATGGAAATAGTAATTTTTTACTTTAGTTATGTGATTATCTTATGTGAACTCTAGAAATAAAGTTATATTTACACAGCCTAATTTATTTTACAACACGATCTTTACTTATTTGATTTTATCCATAGCACATAACTGTGTGTTGTGACTTGTAATTCGGGCAGTAAATTGTGCTATAATAATTGACCTTATTAATTATTATATTTTTCTACAATTGATTGGCAAGTACGTAGTAGTATATAATGTCATGATAAGTAGAAAGATATGAGAATGTCTGAAAACATAGCCAGTTGTATCTTAAAACTGCTTTGGCCAGTTTGTAGTTGCTACTTTTGGCCAGTCTTCACATGGCAACAGTGAAGTCTTCCACGTATTTAACCCAAACAGCGAACTCAGTCATTCCTTTGTAGTTTTTAACCAATAATGTTATACTCCATCCGTCTCATTTTCATTGTCCTTTTTTGATATTCGTGCAGTTTTCAATCGCTTATATCTTTCAATGTGAATCTCCAAAAACATGCAATATAGATCTTATTTGATAGATTTCAATTTGTTCTATAATACAAAGATGTCAAAATCGTGAAAAATATTATAGATTGAAAGATATACGCAAGAGACAAAAAAGTGAAAAAGGAATAATAGACAATGAAAATGGGACGGAGGGAGTATTAAACGATCACAAATGACCTACTATTTGCTGAAACTTACAATGCCTTACGTGTTTTTGACCAATGATGTCATTCAATGAACAGAAATCACATGCCAAACAGTAAACCCTCAAATGCCTCACTTGTTTTTGACCAATAATGTCATTCAATGACCAGAAATCACTTGCCAAACAGTGAACCATGCCCCCCATTTCACCTTTTGCAGCCTTTTCAAGTTTCCAATAGTGTCATTTATTTTTCTCATTTCACCCGGAATAATAAAAGCATGATACAATGCATGTAATATTATTCACACACAAGTTAAAATCATTGCCATATCATACTCTAACCAAAACATATATGTTTTATTATAGAATTATACTTCTCAGATTACATTCTTTTAAATCTTATGTGAACATAATTTTTTTTATTATTTCGTAATATATGAATGTGTTATGTGAATAGGAACTTTTTATTTTACTTATTTGAATATCTTATGTGAACTCTAGAATGAAGTTATATTTACACAACCTAATTTATTTTACAACACGATATTTACTTATTTGATTTTATCCATAGCTCATAGCTATGTGTTGTGACTTGTAATTAGGAAAGCAAATTGTGCTATAATAATTGACCTTATTAATTAACATATTTTTTTACAATTGATGGGCAAGTACGTAGTGGTATATAATGTCATGATAAGTAAGAAGATATGAGGACGTATTAAAACATAGTTACTTGAGTCTGAAAACTGCTTTAGTCAGTTTGTAATTGCTGCTTTTGGTCAACATTGACATGGCAACAGTGAAGTCTGCCACGTATTTAACCCAAAAAGTGAACTCAGTCATGCTTTTGTAATTTTTGACCAATAATGTTATATTGAACGATCACAAATGACCTGCTATTTGCTGAAACCTACAATGCCTTACATGTTTTTGACCAATGATGCCATTCAATGATCAGATATCACATGCCAAATAGTAAACCCTCAAATGTCTTATATGTTCTTGACCAAAAATGTCATTCAAGAACCAGAAATCACATGTCAAACAGTAAATACTGCCCCCATTTCACCTTTTGCAGCCTTTTCAAGCTCCTAATAGTGTCATTTATTTTTCTCATTTCACTCGGAGTAATAAAAGCATGATACAATGGATGCAATATTATTCACTTACAATTTAAAATCATTGACCAAGTCATACTCTAACCTAAACATATATGTTTTAGCAATATAATTATACTTCTCAGATTATATTCTTTAAAGTCTTATGTGAACATAATTTTTCTTACTATTTCGTAATTTGTTAATGTGTTATGCGAATTGAAATCTTTTAGTTTCGTTATGTGAATGTCTTATATGAACTCTAGAATGAAGTTATATTTTGCACAGCCTAATTTATTTTACAACACGATTTTTACTCATTTGATTTTATCCATAACTCATAACAGTGTGTTGTGACTTTTAATTAGGGCAACAAATTGTGCTATAATAATTAACCTTGTTAATTATCACATTTTTCTATAATTGATTGGCACGTAGGTAATGATATAGAATGTCATAATGAGTAGAAAGATATGAGAACGTCTGAAAACATAGCTAGTTGTCTTAAAACTGCTTTGGCCAGTTTGTAGTTGCTGTTTTTGGCCAATCTTCACATGGCAATAGTGAAGTCTGCCACGTATTTGACCCAAACAGCGAACTCAGTCATGCTTATGTAGTTTTTGACCAATAAAGTAATATTAAACGATCATAAATGACCTGCCATTTGCTAAAACCTACAATGCCTTATATCTTTTTGACCAATAATGTCATTTAATGAACAGAAATCACATGCTAAACAGTAAACTCTTAAATGCCTCACTTGTTTTTGACTAATAATGCCATTTAAGGACCAGAAATCACATGCCAAACAGTGAACCCTGCCCCCATTTCATCTTTTGCAACATTTTCAAGTTCCCAATAGCGTCATTCATTTTTCTCATTTCACCCGAAATAATAAAAGCATGATACAATGCATGCAATATTATTCACCCACAAGTTGAAATCATTGACCTGGTCATACTCTAACCTAAACACATATATTTTAACATAGAATTATACATCTCAGATTACATTCTTTTAAATCTTATGCGAACATAATTTTTTTTAATGTTTCGTAATATATGAAAGTGTTATGTGAATAGTAATTTTTTACTTTAGTTATGTGAACTCTAGAGTAAAGTTATATTTACACAGCCTAATTTATTTTACAACACGATCTTTACTTATTTGATTTTATTCATAACTCATAATTGTGTGTGGTGACTTGTCATTAGGGCAGCAAATTGTGTTATAATAATTGACCTTGTTAATTATCATATTTTTCTACAATTGATTGGTAAGTACGTAGTGGTATATAATGTCATGATGAATAGAAAGATATAATGACGTATTAAAATATAGTCAGTTGTGTCTGAAAACTGATTTGGCCAGTTTGTAGTTGCTGCTTTTGGCCAATCTTCACATGGCAACAGTGAAGTCTGCCACGTATTTAACCCTAATAGCGAACTCAGTCATGCCTTTGTAATTTTTGACCAATAATATTATATTGAACGATCACAAATGACCTGCCATTTGCTGAAACCTACATTGGCTTACTTGTTTTTGACCAATGATGCCATTCAATTTTCAGAAATCACATGCCAAACAGTAAACCCTCAAATGCCTTACATGTTCTTGATCAATAATATCATTCAATGACCAGAAATCACTTGCCAAACTGTAAACTCTGCCCCCATTTCACCTTTTGCAGCCTTTTCAAGCTCCCAATAGTGTAATTTATTTTTCTCATTTCACCCAGAGTAATAAAAGCATAATCCAACGCATGCAATATTATTTTTCACCAACAATTTGAAATCATTGATCAGGTCATACTCTAACCTAAATATATATGTTTTAGCTATATAATTATACTTCTCAGATTATATTCTTTAAAGTCTTATGTGAACTCAATTTTTTTAACTATTTCGTAATATGTGAATGTGTTATGCGAATTAAAATTTTTTACTTTCGTTTTGTGAATGTCTTATATGAACTCTAGAATGAAGTTATATTTTGCAACACGATTTTTATTTATTTGATTTTATCCATAACTCATAACTGTATGTTGTGGCTTTTAATTAGGGCAGCAAATTGTGCTATAATAATTGACCTTGTTAATTATCATATTTTTCTGCAATTAATTGGCACGTACGTAGTGATATATAATGTCTTGATGAGTAGGAAGATATGAGAACGTCTGAAAACATAGCAAGTTGTGTCTTAAAACTGATTTGGCCAGTTTGTAGTTGCTGCTTTTGGCAAGTATTGACATGGTAACAGTGAAATCTGCCACGTATTTGACCCAAATAGCGAACTCAGTCATGCTTTTGTAGTTTTTGACCAATAATGGTATATTAAACGATCACAAATGACCTGTCAGTTGCTGAAACTTACAATGCCTTATATGTTTTTGACCAATGTTGTCATTCAATAAACAGAAATCACATGCCAAACCGTAAACCCTCAAATGCCTCACTTATTTTTGACCAATAATGTCATTCAAGTACCAGAAATAACATGCCAAACAGTGAACTCTGCCCCCATTTCACCTTTTGCAGCATTTTCAAGTTCCCAATAGTGTCGTTTATTTTTCTCATTTCACTCAGGGTAATAAAAGTATGATACAATGCTTGCAATATTATTCACCCACAAGTTGAAATCATTAACCAGGTCGTACTCTAACCAAAACATATATGTTTTAACATGGAATTATAATTCTCAGATTACATTCTTTTAAATCTTATGTGAACATAATTTTTTTTACTCTTTCGTAATATGTGAATGTGTTATGTGAATAGTAATTTTTTACTTTAGTTATGTGAATATCTTTTTTGAACTCTTGAATGAAATTATATTTACACAGAATAATTTATTTTATAAAACGATCTTTACTTATTTGATTTTATCGATAACTCATAGTTGTGTTGTGTCTTGTAATTAGAGCAGCAAATTGTGCTATAATAATTGACCTTGTTAATTATCATATTTTCCTGTAATTGATTGGCACGTACGTTGTAATATATAACGTCATGATGAGTAGGAAGAAATGAAGATGTCTGAAAATATAGCCAGTTGTGTCTGAAAACTGCTTTGGCCAGTTTGTAGTTGCTCCTTTTGGCCAGTCTTCAATTGGCAGTTGTGAAGTTTGCCAAGTGTTTGACCCAAACAACGAACTCAGTGATACCATTGTAGTTTTTGACCAATAATGTTATATTAAACGATCATAAATGACCTGCCATTTGCTGAAACCTACAATGCCTTACATGTCTTTGACCAATGATGCTATTCAATGAACAGAAATCACATGCCAAATAGTAAACCCTCAAATGCCTCACTTGTTTTTGACCAATAATGTCATTCAAGGACCAGAAATCACATGTCAAACAGTGAATTCTGCCGCCATTTCACCTTTTGCAGCCTTTTTAAGCTCCCAATAGTGTCATTTATTTTTCTCATTTCACCAGGGGTAATAAAAGCATGATACAATGCATACAATATTATTCACCCACAAGTTGAAATCAAACACCAGGTCAGACTCTAACCTAAACATATATGTTTTAATATAGAATTATATTTCTCAGATTACATTCTTTTAAATCTTATGTGAACATAATTTTTTTTACTATTTTGTAATATGTGAATGTGTTATGTGAATAGTAATTTTTTACTTTAGTTATGTGAATATCTTATATGAACTCTAGAATGAAGTTATATTTACACAGCCTAATTTATTTTATGACACGTTCTTTACTTATTTGATTTTATCCATAGCTCATAATTATGTTGAGGCTTGTAATTAGGGCAACAAATTGTGTTATAATAATTGATCTTATTAATTATCATATTTTTCAGCAATTGATTAGCAAGTACGTAGTGGTATATAATGTCATGATGAATAGAAAGATATAATGACGTATTAAAACATAGTCAGTTGTGTCTGAAAACTGATTTGGCCAGTTTGTAGTTGCTGCTTTTGGCCAATCTTCACATGGCAACAGTGAAGTCTGCCACGTATTTAACCCAAATAGCAAAATCAGTCATGCCTTTGTAGTTTTGGACTAATAATGTTATATTGAATGATCACAAATGACCTGCCATTTGCTGAAACCTACAATGCCTTACATGTTTTTCACCAATGATGCCATTCAATTATTAGAAATCACATGCCAAATAGTTAACTCTCAAATGCCTTACATGTTCCTGATCAATAATGTCATTCAAGGATAAGAAATCACATGCCGAACAATAAACTATACTCCCATTTCACCTTTTGCAGCCTTTTCAAGCTCCCAAAAGTATCATTTATTTTTCTCATTTCACCCGGCATAATAAAAGCATGATACAATGCATGATATATTATTTACTCACAATTTGAAATCATTGATCAGGTCATACTCTAATCTAAACATATATGTTTTAGCAATATAATTATACTTCTCTGATTATATTCTTTAAATTCTTCTGTGATCTTAATTTTTTTTACTATTTCGTACTATGTGAATGTGTTATGTGACTTGAAATTTTTTATTTTCGTTATGTGAATATCTTATATGAACTCTAGAATAAAGTTATATTTTGCACAGCCTAATTTATTTTACAACACGATTTTTACTTATTTGATTTTGTCAATATCTCATAACTATGTGTTGTGGCTTTTAATTAGGGCAGCAAATTGTGCTATAATAATTGACCTTATTAATTATAATATTTTTCTACTATTGATTGGCACGTACGTAGTGATATATAATGTCATGATGAGTAGGAAGATAAGAGAACGTCTAAAAACATAGCTAGTTGTGTCTTAAAACTGCTTTGGCCAGTTTGTAGTTGCTGATTTTCGCTAGTTTTCACATGGCAACAGTGAAATCTGCCACGTATTTGACCCAAACATCGAACTCCGTCATGCCTTTGTAGTTTTTGACCAATAATGTTATATTAAACGATCACAAATGACCTGCCATTTGCTGAAACTTACAATGCCTTATATGTTTTTGACCAATGATATTATTCAATGAACAGAAATCACATGCCAAACAGTAAACGCTCAAATGCCTCACTAGTTTTTGACCAACAATGCCATTCATGGATCAGAAATCACATGCCAAACAGTGAACCCTGCTCCCATTTCACCTTGTGCAACATTTTCAAGTTCGCAATAGTATCATTTATTTTTCTCATTTCACTCGGGGTAATAAAAGTATGATATAATGGATGCAATATTATTCACCCACAAGTTAAAATCATTGACCAGGTCGTACTCTAACCTAAACATATATGTTTTAACATAGAATTATACTTCTCTGATTATATTCTTTAAATTCTTATGTGATCTTAATTTTTATTACTATTTCGTGCTATGTGAATATTTTATGCGACTTGAAATTTTTTACTTTCGTTATGTGAATATCTTATATGAACTATAGAATAAAGTTATATTTTGCACAGTCTAATTTATTTTACATCACGATTTTTGTTTATTTGATTTTATCAATATCTCATAACTGTGTGTTGTGGCGTGTAATTAGGGCAGCAAATTGTGTTATAATAATTGACCTTATTAATTATCATATTTTTCTGCAATTGATTGGCACGTACGTAGTGATATATAATGTCATGACGAGTAGGAAGACATGAGAACGTCTGAAAACATAGCCAGTTATGTCTTAAAACTGCTTTGGCCAGTTTGTAGTTGCTGCTTTTCTCCAATCTTCACATGGCAACAGTAAAGTCGTCCACGTATTTGACCCAAACAGCGAACGAAACTCCGTCATGCCTTTGTAGTTTTTGACTAATAATGTTATATTAAACGATCACAAATGACCTGCCATTTGCTGAAACTTATAATACCTTATATGTTTTTGACCAATGATGTCATTCAATGAACAGAAATCACATGCCAAACAGTAAACGCTCAAATGCCTCACTTGTTTTTTACCAATAATGCCATTCATGGATCAGAAATCACATGCCAAACAGTGAACCCTGCTCCCATTTCAACTTTTGCAGCATTTTCAAGTTCCCAATAGTGTCATTTATTTTTCTCATTTCACTCGGGATAATAAAAGTATGATACAATGCATGCAATATTATTCACCCACAAGTTAGAATCATTAACCAGGTCGTACTCTAACCTAAACATATATGTTTTAACATAGAATTATAAGTCTTAGATTACATTTTTTTAAATCTTATGTGAACATAATTTTTTTTACTCTTTCGTAATATGTGAATGTGTTATGTGAATAGGAATTTTTTACTTTAGTTATGTGAATATCTTTTGTGAACTCTAGGATGAAGTTATATTTACACAGCCTATTTTATTTTACAACATGATCTTTACTTATTTGATTTTATCCATAACTCATAGTTGTGTTGTGGCTTGTAATTAGGGTAGTAAATTGTGCTATAATAATTGACCTTGTTAATTATCATATTTTTCTGTAATTGATTGGCACGTACGTTGTAGTATATATAATGTCATGGTGAGTAGGAATATATGAAGACGTCTGAAAATATAGCTAGTTGTGTGCGAAAACTGCTTTGGCCAGTTTGTAGTTGTTGCTTTTGGCCAGTCTTCACATGGCAAAAGTGAAATCTGTCAAGTATTTGACCCAAACAGCGAACTCAGTCATGCCATTGTAGTTTTTGACCAATAATAATATATTAAACGATCGCAAATGACCTACCATTTGCTGAAACCTACAATGCCTTACATGTCTTTAACCAATGATGTCATTCAATGAACAGAAATCACATGCCAAACAGTAAACCCTCAAATGCCTCACTTGTTTTTGACCAATAATGCAATTCAAGAACCAGAAATCACATGTCAAACAGTAAACCCTGCCGCCATTTCACCTTTTGCAGCCTTTTCAAGCTCCCAATAGTGTCATTTATTTTTCTCATTTCACCAGGGGTAATAAAAGCTTGATACAATGCATGCAATATTTTTCACTCACAAGTTGAAATCATAGACCAGGTCATACTCTAACCTAAACATATACGTTTTAACGTAGAATTATATTTCTCAGATTACATTCTGTTAAATCTTGTGTGAACATAATTTTTTTACTATTTTGTAATATGTGAATGTGTTATGTAAATAGTAATTTTTACTTTAGTTATGTGAATATCTTATGTAAACTTTAGAATGAAATTATATTTACACAGCCTAATTTATTTTATGACACGATCTTTACTTATTTGATTTTATCCATAACTCATAATTTTGTTATGGCTTGTAATTAGGGCACTAAATTGTACTATAATAATTGACCTTATTAATAATCATATTTTTCTGCAATTGATTGGCAAGTACGTAGTGATATATAATGTCATGATGAGTAGAAAGATATAAGGACAGATTAAAATATAGTCAGTTGTGTTTGAAAACTTATTTGGCCAGTTTGTAGTTACTGCTTTTGGTCAAACTTCACATGGCAACTGTGAAGTCTGCCACGTATTTAACCCAAATAGCGAACTCAGTCATGCCTTTGTAGTTTTTGACCAATAATGTTATATTGAACGATCACAAATGACCTGCCATGTGCTGAAACCTACAATGCCTTACATGTTTTTGACCAATGATACCATTCAATGATTAGAAATCACATGCCAAATAGTAAACTCTCAAATGCCTTACATGTTCTTGACCAATATTGTCATTCAAGGACCAGAAATCACATGCCAAACAGTAAACCCTGCCCCCATTTCACCTTTTGCAGCCTTTTCAAGCTCCCAATAGTGTCATTTATTTTTCTCATTTCACCCGGAGTAATAAAAGCATGATACAATGCGTGCAATATTATTCCCCCACAATTAGAAATCATTGACCAGGTCATACTCTACCTAAACATATATGTTTTACCAATATAATTATACTTCTCAGATTATATTCTTTAAATTCTTATGTGATCGTAATTTTTTTTACTATTTCATACTATGTGAATGTGTTATGCGACTTGAAATTTTTTACTTTCGTTATGTGAATATCTTATATGAACTCTAGAATGAAGTTATATTTTGCACAGTCTAATTTATTTTACAACACGATTTTTACTTATTTGATTTTATCAATATCTCATAACTGTGTGTTGTGATTTATAATTAGGGCAGCAAATTGTGCTATAATAATTGATCTTATTAATTATCATATTTTTCTGCAATTGATTGGCACGTACGTTGTAGTATATAATGTGATGATTAGTAGGAAGATATGAAAACGTTTGAAAACATAGCCAGTTGTGTCTGAAAACTGCTTTGGCCAGTTTGTAGTTGCTGCTTTTGGCCAATCTTCACATGGCAACAGTGAAGTCTGCCACGTATTTGACCCAAACAGCGAACTCAGTCATGCATTTGTAATTTTTGACCAATAATGTTATATTAAACGATCACCAATGACCTGCCATTTACTAAAACCTGCAATGCCTTACATGTTTTTGACCAATGATGTCATTCAATGATCAGAAATCACATGCCAAACAGTGAACCCTCAAGTGACTCACTTGTTCTTGACCAATAATGCCATTCAAGGACCAGAAATCACATGCCAAACAGTGAACCATGCCCCCATTTCACCTTTGGCAGCATTTTCAAGGTCCCAATAGTGTCATTATTTTTCTAATTTCACCAGGGATAATAAAAGCATGATACAATGCATGCAATATTATTCACCCACAAGTTGAATTCATTGACCAGGTCATACTCAAATCTAAACATATATGTTTTAACATAGAATTATTCTTCTCAGATTACATTCTTTAAAATCTTCTGTGAAGATAATTTTTTTTACTATTTCGTAATATGTTAATGCGTTATGTTAATTGTAATTTTTTACTTTAATTATGTGAATCTCTTATGTGAACTCTAGAATGAAGTTATATTTTACACAACCTAATTTATTTTGCAACACGATCTTTACTTATTTGATTTTATCCATATCTCATAGCTGTGTGTTGTGACTTGTATTTTGGGCAGCAAATTGTGCTATAATAATTGACCTTATTAATTATCATATTTTTCCTCAATTGATTGGCACGTACGTAGTGGTATATAATGTCATGATGAGTAGGAAGATATGAGGACATATTAAAACATAGTCAGTTGTGTCTGAAAACTGTTTTGGCCAGTCTTCACATGGCAACAGTGAAGTCTGCTACGTATTTGACCCAGACAACGATCTCAGTGATGTCTTTGTAATTTTTGGCCAATAATGTTTTATTGAACGATCACAAATGACCTGTCATTTGCTGAAACCTACAATACCTGACATGTTTTTAACCAATGATGTCATTCAATGAACTGAAATCACATGTCAAATAGTATACCCTTAAATGCCTTACATGTTCTTGACCAATAATGTCATTCAAGAACCAAAAATCACATGCCAAACAGTGAACCCTGCCCTCATTTCACCTTATGTTGCCTTTTCAAGCTCCCAATAGTGTTATTTATTTTTCTTATTTCACCCGGGGTAATAAAAGCATGATACAATGCATGCAATATTATTCACCCACAAGTTGAAATCATTAACCTGGTCATACTCTAACATAAACATATATATTTTAGCATAGAATTATACTTCTCATATTACATTCTTTAAAGTCTTATGTGAACCTAATTTTTTTTACTATTTCGTAATATGTGAATGTGTTATGTGAATTGCAATTTTTTTACTTTAGTTATGTGAATGTCTTATGTGAACTCTAGAATGAAGTTACGTTGCCATTATGCTAAACTTTTTTTTGCTTTCTCTATCAATGCTTTAATAATATTGTCGCTGCATTATAGTTACGGTTTACATGTTTTCCACTGCCTTTTTCTCCTTTTCTATATTATACAGACAACATTCATGTTTTCTATCTGTAACTTGGCTATGTCATGGTATATGTATTTCTGGTTTTGCGTGGCTCTCTAGCAAAATGAAGCTATGGCAAAGTTTTGAGACCGTTCGTTGGAGCACGAGGAGTTGATGTAATGCGTATTTGAAGAAGTTACAGCCACCGGCTCATTGCAATGTTCTCCGGGAGCGGAGGGGGAGCTTGTTATGATACAATGAAAGAAGAAGGAAGACGAGAAGAGGTTCTTTTCACGAAAGGGTTATGCCACCCAAAATATAATGGCCGTCTGTGATTTCGACCTTACTTTCGTGTTTGCATCAGTTGGATGGGAGGGGATCTATCATGATTATAGCATATTCAAGCAGTGTGTCTTCAATCCAAGATATCGTTTCCCTAAACCAAAACCAAGTAACAATTACCCTCTAATCATCGGAGTTTTGTATGATGTTTTTTAAATATATTACAAAGGTCCTCCAAGAACTAAAAATGTTCGTGTATGAATTGCACAGGAAAATACTACCTAATGGATGTTGGTTATCCCAACAAGCCGGGCTTTCTTGCTCCGTACAAAGGGTATAGGTACCACCAGGCTGAATTTAGAAGGGGGCAGCGACTATCTCACAACAATAGAGAGCACTTCAATAGGGCACACTCATCGCTGAGGAGTATCATTGAAATGACATTTGGCGTTTGGAAAAATAGGTTTGGTTTCTTGGCCCTCATGCCGTGGTATGAAATGCCAACTTAGGTGGACCTTGTCGTGGCGTCAATGGCAATTCATAATTACATCCGTAGGGATAGAGAACCTGATAACTTCTTCGCTCCTGTAAGCTTGGCCTATGAGTACGCATTTGAGGACTTGCCAGATGAGGACCCGGAGTTGGAAGACAGATTGGACGACAGGGATGACAGTGAAGTAGTTATCAGGTTCTCTATCCCTACGGATGTAATTATGAATTGCCATTGACGCCAATACAAGGTCCACCTGAGTTGGCATTTCATACCACAGCATGAGAGCCAAGAAACCAAACCTATCTTTCCAAATGCCAAACGTCCTTTCAATGATACTCCTCAGCGATGAATGTGCCTTATTGAAGTGCTCTCTATCATCGCGAGGTTGTCGCCACCCTCTTCTAAATTCAGCCTGGTGGTACCTATACTCTTTGTACAGAGCAAGAAAACACGGCCTATTGGGATAACCAGCATCCACTAGGTAGTATTTTCCTGTGCAATTCATATACGAACATTTTTAGTTCTTGGAGGACCATTGTAATATATTTAAAAAACATCATACAAAACTCCTATGATTGGAGGGTAAATGGAGCAAAATTGTTACCAGGTTCTGGTTTAGGGAAACGATATCTTGGATTCAAGACACACCTCTTGAATATACTATAATCATGATAGATCCCCTCCCATCTAGCTAATGCAAACACGAAAGTAAGTTCGAAATCACAAACGGTCATTATATTTTGGGTGCCATAACCCTTTTGTGAAAAGAACCTCTTCTCGTCTTCCTTCTTCTTGCATTGTATCATAACAAGCTCCCCTTCGCTCCCAGAGTGCATTGTGCACACCAGTGAGCTGATAGCTATAACTTCTTCAAATACCCTTTGCATCAACTCCTCGTGCTTCAACGGACGGTCGCGAAACTTTGCCACAGCTTCATTTTGCTAGAGAGACACACAAAAACAAAAATACATATAGCATGACATAGCCAAGTTACATATAGAAAACATGACTGTTGTAAGTATAATGTAGAAAAGGAGAAAAAGGCAGTGGCAAACATGTAAACCGTAACTATAATGCAGTGACAGCATTATTAAAGCATTGGTAGAGAAAGCAAAAAAAAGTTTAGCATAATGGCAATGTAACTTCATTCTAGAGTTCACATAAGATATTCACATAACTAAAATAAAAAATTGCAATTCACATAACACATTCACATATTACGAAATAGTAAAAAAAAATTATGTTCACATAGGACTTTAAAGAATGTAATCTGAAAAGTATAATTCTATGCTAAAACATATATGTTTAGGTTAGAGTATGACTTAGTCAATGATTTCAACTTATGGGTGAATAATATTGCATGCATTGTATCATGCTTTTATTACCCCAGGTGAGATGAAAAAAATAAATGACACTATTGGGAGCTTAAAAATGGGAGCAGGGTTCCCTGTTTGGCATGTGATTTCTGATCCTTGAATGGCATTATTGGTCAAGGACATATAAGGCATTTGAGGGTTTACTATTTCTGATCACTGAATGACATCATTGGTCAAAAACATGTAAGGCATTGTATGTTTCAGCAAATGGCAAGTCATTTGTGATCGTTCAATATAACATTATTGGTCAAAAACTACAAAGGCATGACTGAGTTCGTTGTTTGGGTCAAATACGTGGCAGACTTCACTGTTGCCATGTGAAGACTGGCCAAAAGTAGCAACTACAAACTGGCCAAAGTAGTTTTCAGACACAACTGGCAATGTTTTCAAACGTCTTCATATCTTCCTACTCATCATGATATTATATACCACTTCTTACGTGCCAATCTATTGTAGAAAAATATAATAATTAACAAGGTCAATTATTATAGCATAATTTGCTGCCCTAATTACAAGCCACAACACATAGCTATGAACTATGGATAAAATCAAATAAGTAAAAACCGTGTTGTAAAATAAATTAGGCTGTGGAAAATATACTCCAATCTGCCAACTTAGTTTCAAATCTATCGTGAGCCACCAAAAAAAGTTTTACATCAATAACAAATATGAGTACTTTATCAATAAATGCCTTGAATATGAACTGATCGACACAATGACCTAGAAAAATTAGAACAATAGCTTATTGGTCTTTC
The DNA here is from genome assembly GCA_019656275.1 of Rhododendron kiyosumense. Taxonomy (NCBI): domain Eukaryota; kingdom Viridiplantae; phylum Streptophyta; class Magnoliopsida; order Ericales; family Ericaceae; genus Rhododendron; species Rhododendron kiyosumense. The sequence continues at coordinate 22,474 of BPLS01017145.1, forward strand.
GTCATGCACATATGTGATGCAAGAAAAGGTAAATGAATAAATGGAGAAAGTGTTTACCTCAATTAGGTTAGCTCAAAAATGGTCAGGAGCTGTCAAAGTACCCAGGCCTGTTGCACCTCTTCTCGAATCAGCTAGTACTATTCATGCCTGTCATTCCCGCTTCAAGACACCATACCAATTCTTACATTGCTTCATAGTGATCAATTCTCCAGTCCTAGCACTGAGCTCTACAGTAATGTTGTGCAGCAAATTGTTGGAAAGTTGTGTCGTTCCCCTACCCTCAACTTCAATCTCCTTTATGACTAGCTATAAGAACAGCCTTGTCATCTATGAATCCCAATTAGCTCTTCCGAGTCTGTATGCTCTGGGAGGCACAACCCTAAGGCGATGACTGGGAGTTAGTGCTACCTTCTTCCCAAGGTTCATCGTCTTACGAGGGGACACCATGTCTTCACGTATATTAAACGAACCAAAAAATTTAACAATCTTAGAGTGTACCATGTGGTATAAATCCAATGTGGCAACAATATTAAAAGTTACAGAAGATTGAAGGATACATAAAACATCAAACAAGTATTAAAGTTTTCATACTATGCACTTTAAGTCCACAAGTCGAAAAGATTAATTTGCATAAGGCATAAGGTTTTATTATGATTTTAAAATAAAAAACATAAAAGAATAAGGAAAGATGCAACTTGACAGCGAAGTATATGTGATACAACCCAACAGACTCCCAGGCTCCTAACGTAAGTCAGCCCCTTAACAAACATGGCCACCAATTCCCCAATCAGAGCCGTGATTCATAATGTGTATCACACACATCAATTCAATTCACCCAACTATCAATTCGCATCTAACGGGTGAATAGCTGAAACAAAAGAATCACACAATTCATATGGTACATTCAATTCAATATGCCTTAAAACTGATTCACTTCAACATGTATCGTTTGCAAAAGGATAAAATTGAAGTCATCAAATGATATATTTGCAAAACAAGGGTGATTTGAGAATTGAAAGACTTATTAAGTGAGTATACAAATTAGATGAACTACAAAAATTGTATTAACCCATTTGATGAAAATAGAAGAACAAAAACAAACAGTACAAAATACAAATATTATTACGAAATTTGTGAATCCTTTTTTTCACAATAGAAAAGGAGCCAAAAAATTGAATTCACGTCTCTCTGCAATACAAGGATCTTCCCTAGTCAACCACGTGATCCTCTATATATCACTTAAGACAAGCTTTTTAATGAGGCCTAAAATAATCACCTTTGCGATACATCTACCT
>BPLS01017147.1:0-15462 GCA_019656275.1 Rhododendron kiyosumense
GGCCGAGAGAGAGAGAGAAGGGAGAGAGGAGAGAGAGGAAGGAGAGAGGAAGGGAGATTTGATTTGGCATTGGTTTGATTTGTGATGTGTACTTCAAATCCTTGCAAATTTACTTCTTTCAATTCAAATCCTTACACCTTTGTACTCCCATATATTCACCTAGCAAGCTTCCCAACCCTTGGATGGTGTACAATTCTCATCTCAACCCTCCAATTGGATGCACAATCTCTCCAAGGTACACCATAGCCTTACAAGCTAGGATTTTCCTTTGATTTTCCATGGATATTTCCATTTTAATTGGAATTTTCTTAACCCTTTGATCATGTACCAATCTCATCTCATCCTTCCATTTTGATTCAAGAATCCAACCTAGTACTAACCTAGCCATGCAAGCCTAAGATTTTTCCTTGATTCATGCTTCAAAGTTGGATTTGTTTTGATTTAAAATTGGGGAAGAAGAGAGAGAGAGGGGGCCGGCCTTGATGAGAGAGAGGGAGCCCTTGGCCTATAAATAGAAGCTCATTCTCACTTGAAATCTCACACCTCAAAGCAATTGCTCCTCCTTCTCTCTAGAAATTCCAAGTTCTTAGTCTTTTGTTCAAAGTTTCTCCTTGTTTTGTGAGTTCTTGAGTGAAACCCCCGAGCCACTTCCAAAACCACCCGACGGCTCTAAAAGTAGTGTAGTAGTAGTTGGTTAGGTTGTTTCTAGGGAAAGTTTCCAAAACTTTTCCTTTCGAAGCAATCGGAGCGCCGTTACGCTGCCGGATTTCACCCGACGACCAAAGTCACCGCCAAGAAGAACGGTAGTGAATTCTATCTATTTTGTAGTTAAACCTAACTATTTTCTATCTAGTTAGTAGTAATCTTTACTAGTTTCAAAAGCTTACTTGATTTTGTGAAGAAGTTGTGATCGTACTTTAAAAGTGACTTTGTTTGTTGTTTGAAAAGTAAAAATGCATGTTTATGTTATTTTTGGTATTCAAGCATGCTACGTGGCTTAGATGTTGTTATTATACTATTTCGAAGTTGGAATAATGTTTGTTGGTTGTAAAAAGTCTCACACGCGGAGTCTCACATGCAAACGTGACACGAAAACCAAGAAAGTAGACATATGGCACCTAGGGTGTGTTTAAAAGGTTGTTGTGTTTTTCCCGGTTGGAAAGTACTTTGGAAACCACAAAATGACCATTTTGAGGGTGTTATGTGAATGTGTGTGTGTGTGCCAATGGGAACCCGGTGCGGCGGAACCATTGTGAGGATACTCGAGAATCCGGAACGGCGGAATCGAGGTTGGGTGTGTTTGGCTTGGTATCCGCGTTACGGAACCAATGCTTGTGTGCCAATGGGAACCCGGTGCGGCGGAACCATTGTGAGGATACTCGAGAGCCCGGAACGGCGGAATCGAGGTTGGGTGAGTTAAAAGGTGTTTTTGATAAAGTGTAAAAAATGAAAAAGTTAACGATGAGTCAAACGCCAATGATAGTTACAAGCGAATGTCAAACATGTTAGCTTATTGTCTTTATTCCTGCGTGTATACTTATCATGTGGAAATCGATGTTAGAAAAATAGGATTTACTATTGAGCCCTCGTAGCTCATGGTGTTGCCTTGTGGTGACCCTGGCATATTATATGGGTGGCGACGCCGATATAATATGTCAGATTTGATAGATGAACAGGGCGACCTATTCACGTTGGAGGCGTACGGAGCCGAGGAACTCGCTAGGATGGAGGAGCAAGAGGAGCCGTAGTATAGGACCTCTTAGTTTCTTTTGTTATTTTCTGAACTTTAAATGCTCCTATGTGAGCCGTTTTGTAATAATGAGCAGTGACTCAATATTTCTGTAATAAATTTCCTTTATTAACGTACCTAAAATTAGGGGCGTTACAGTACTCCCTTTTTTTTTTATATAGGAAGCAGTATTTCCCTTATTTTGCCTCTTCTTTTTTTTTGTAAATACGCAAATTTCGATTTTGTAAATCAGTAGTTCTGCTCAATGAAATTTCCCCTTTTACTAATACGCTGAACTTGGGCTTATTGTTAAAATAGTAATTCTAACAATAATAACTCTTCTAAAGAGAAAAAACCAATCCCAGCGGACCCCAGGGTACGGGCCCACCTGCAGGAGCATAAAAGCGGAATTAATTCAAAATCACCCCTTATGCTCTACGCATTCAAGCTTTCTCAAACTCAAGCTTTCCTCAAACTCTCAAGAACAGAACCCTCTCTTCCTTCTCTCTCCAACAACGTTAAAATCAAACTGAATCAATGGCTTCTTCGAGCAATCCAGTCACAGAACATCCTACTCCCTCTTTGGCATTGAGGCGATTCGTGTCAGGGAAAACACCGGGACCGACCGGAGAGTCCTACCTCGACGCCAGGGTCTTCATTCCAAACCCTAGCGAAGAAGGTACTTATATTTTGGGCCCTCAACTCATAGGGGAAATCCCCGCTAGCCTCTCCCTTTACTATCCTCGATTGGGGAATGCCGATATTCGGGCTTGTTCAAGCCTCGACTGGCAAAATTTCGTGAAGACATCCTTCCCCTGTTGGCCCACATTGGACAAGGATTGGAAGATATGGACCACTCGCATGTTGGCTGCGAAGTCGGACGATTTAGAGAAGGTGGGTTTGAAAAGAATTATTACCCTCCTTCGAATGGGGGTCCCACAAAATCCTTCTCTGATTCAGGCCGCCTTGGCCTTTTGGGACCCGTCCTTTAACTTTTTTCGCTTTAACTGTGGCATGATGGCACCCACAGTTCTAGATGTTACCCAAATGCTGGGGCTTATTCCGTATGGCCCCCAATTTGACCCTACCAAGGAGTACCTTCCTTCTGAGGGCTTTACTCGTTTGACCGCCACCAACGGGGCTTTTTTCCATTTCTACAACAGGGAAAAGAAATTGGTAGGGGAAGTGACCGAGACAGAGTTCTTTGCCTACATTCTCTACACCCTCTGCAAACACATCTTCTGCCACTCTGGAAAAAGTGTGATGAATGAATTCGTTCCGTTGGCAATGGCACTTGCTAGAGGAGAAGAGTTCGACTTCGCCTCCTACTTCCTGGGCCACGTCTACAAGGCTGGGTTCGACTTCTACCAGAAGGGTTTGAATTACTCGCAGGGAGGGCCTCAATGGTTTATTCAACTATGGCTCCATGCCTACTTCCCTGAGTTGGGTCCCTTCAAAGCACCCACATCCCTTGCTGGCCTCGTTGAGGCGCCCAATGTTCATGGTGACAACTATGTTCACCCAGAGGATAGCACTACACAGACCCTAGTGTACTATTTGTGCTTCTTCGCTGGCCTTGCCTCGGACAGGGAGTGGCCCAATCCATACCCTACTCTTGTTGGGCCAACATGGTTGTTCGACATTCTGACGGATAGACAGGGAAGATCCTCTCGAGCTCTTCAAGCATGGAGCAACATTCTGACGAGCAGAGAGATCTTCATTTCCTCGTCGAACACCACCAAGTCCATAGCACATGCAGAGGTATACTGCCCTGCACAATTTGTTAGACAACTGGACTTTGTTCAGGGCATACCTACCCCTTACTGTGGCTTTGCCAACATTTGTATGTCTGAACGATCACCTATCTTGGCTGACCATTTCCTGACGGGGTTTGCCCAAGCTAGAAATGCATTGAGGAGAACAATTACTCAGGAGTTCAGGGAACCTGAAGTGCGCACCACCCCTGCATTTGACAACTGGTGGCACTCCAACTGCTCCTTCCTCTCAGGGATTAAACCCTATAAAAAGTTTCTAACCCACATTGGGTTTGAGAAGTCTGAGTTTGGGCATGGAGGAAAAAATGACTCGTCCTCTTTCTCCTCCGACAACGAATTTGGCCTGGCTGGAGGAATCGAAGACATTGTTGGAGGCGAAGTTGAACAAAGATTGACTCCAGTCGAAGCCTCCCCAATCGCAATGGTCGTTCCCGTTTCTCCACCAAGAAGACAATCGATGAGGGTAACACAAAAAAGAGGTAATTGTCTCTGAACATATCTTCTCTTTTGCTGAAACCAAACCTAATTATATTCAATACTGCAGGTGCTACCTCTTCTCCAGAAAGTGCTTCGAAGAAAAGAAAAATTACTTCCCAGCCCACAGAAGTAATTCCTACCAAGCACTATCTCGAACCCTCAGCTGAACCTCCAGGTTGGTTTCCTTCCCACTAATTAATCTTTAAACTCCCATATTATTTGTCTGAATCACCCCCTTATCCCCTTCCTTTCAGCTTCGAAGAGGACAAGGACCACCAGGAAGCGTGGTCCTCAGGTTTCTTCCAGTGATGAAGAGACAGAGAGTGACCCAGAGACATTGGCCTCCAGGGGTAAATTTCTTTCTCATTTATGGTTCAGTACTCCCTTAGGAGTAAAAGAACTTTACTGTAATTCTGATTCCTGAGTTCGAACCAGGTGAAACAAAACAAGTGAAGGAGGTCCTCCCCTATGTGAGGAAAACAACTCCTCCCAAGAGGCCTGTTTCTCCAAAGAAACCTTCCTCCCCAGAAGAGGTAAGTCAGTTTAAAAATGCACACATTCTCATGTGTCTCTTGCCCGTGATTCACTGTTAACTTCTTTGTAGGCTCAAGTTGCATCCCCTGTTGAGGCTTTGGATCTAGCTCTCGTTCCCTGCTTTCAGCAAGAAGTGATAGAGCCTTCAATCCAAATGTCAGAAGACGTCCCTCACAAGGTATTTTCTGAATACTCACCTTTCGAATTGTGAAAAGATTCACTCTAACTCACCTTTGTTTCTTACAGGCACCTCCTGTTCAACCTCTTTCTGCACAGAAAGATTTTGGTGAAAAGGATATTGACATGCATACTTTGCTGTCATTCCTGACTGAGCCATCCTTTGCACAGGTCATGGCCAGTTTGGCTCCTTCGAAGACCCTGTGGCCACTTCCCATCCTTCAGAGAGACTTCCCCTTCACTCCCTTATCGGTTTCAGGGGAGGGACCTCTAAGGATGGACCCTACTTTGGCTTTGAAGAGCCATATTCTTAGAAGTGCTGAGGATCAAAGCTCCAGTTCGACTTCCTCCTCAGATCAGGTACTCTCGACACTCAATCATACCTTTTCTTTCCTGTTTTTCATTCCACTTAGTCTTAACTTATAATCCTTATGCAGGCAACAGTCATGGTCCTTCTTCCTGGAGACCATCCCACATCTTCCTCTTCTCCAATTGACTTGCCCTTAATGGTTTTTGACATATCCTTCTTTAAGAGTCAATTGGAAGAATTTTGCAATAAAATTGCTACGCCCACTCATCTTATTTCTTCGAATCCCTTGGAAAGCCTTCAGCAACTTTTGAGCCCCTCCACACCTCTTCTCTTCCCTTCCTTTAGGCTTAAACATGTTCTTTCGAAGGAAGAAGTTTTGACACTAAAAAGTCTTCTGAGGACTTTAAATCAGTTAGGACTTCCCACTTTGATTGAACATAGTTTAGCCTATCACTTCGAGGTGTGCCATCAAGCTTTACTTCTCTCCCAAGGACTTCCCTTGTCAACCAATTCCACTCTCCAAGAGCACCTCAAGCAGTTCAGTGACTTGATTGCTCACAATCACTTCTTGTCCGAGAGCATTGGCTCAACCTTCGAGAAGGTCAATAAGTTAGAAGCCAAAGCACTCGAGACCGCCTCTCGCCTATCGCTATATCAAGCTCGAAGAGATAAGCTTTCAGAGCTTGACAAGAAGATGCAGCGGTTACAAGAAGAACTGGAGAAAGTCAGGGAAGAGAGAGCTGAAGTTTCTAGGGGCTTCCCAGAACTTAAAGGTGAAGCACTAAGGGATGAGTCGATGCTCCCACAGCTTATTCCTTCCCTTCGAGAGGAACAGAGGAGAAGAGCAGCTCATACGTCTCTTTTGGATGCTAACTTTAGTTCTCTTCGAGGACTACTAACTACCATTTGTAATGTAACTAGTCCTTTTGTGTAACTTTACACAGTTTGTACTTTATTCTTTCATTGATTATTCGATTCTTTTGGGCAAGTACACCCACAATTAACTCAAACACTGTTTTCCACTTTCCTTAACTCAGAAAGATCACTGTGCCAACGCTTCACCTACCGTATCTTAAAGAGCCATAAATGAATACTCCCAAGCTTACTAGTATAAATAGAGGTCTCGGGAAAAAGAAAACTCACAAGCATCTTCTTCCTCCGCTTTCCCTTCTTTCAGCAACTTCTAAACTACGCTTCCCAGTTAGGGCTTCAAAGAAAAACCCACCATGAAGCCTCCTCCCCTGTTTCTAAAAAAAAGCTTCCAAACATAGCCACATCATTTCCCATGAGATTTCCCCTAAACCCTAAGGCCTCTGGGTATAGCCACATCAGTTCCCATGATGTGCCTGTATCCAGCGGTCGCTTCGAAGACCAAAGAATCTAACGACAATGGGTCTTCGAAGCCTACCTACCTACCTATGGAGCTATGAGCTTCCTACTATGGAGCTATGAGCTCTATCTCCCTACCAATAACTGGTAGGGAGCTTGGACCAAGTGACAATGAAGCTTGGTTCAAGTCTTTGTATTTCAGTTGGATTATTCCTAGGGACCCAGCCTTGATCCCTAGAGACCCAACTTTGAGATACTATTAGGCCTTAGACAGGTTTCTCAATGTAATCGCTTGTACAAATGTAACGAATCTTTAGATAGGTTTCTCAATGTAATCTCTTGTATCCTTCTGAGTTGATGTAATGAAAAATGCTTATCCATATTTCTGCTTTCAATAACGGCTTTGACCAATGAACTGGGAGTTTAGCCCTTCGTTACTGTTTTCATTCTGCTTTTGATGCTAAATACTAACGTGGACGTAATAAACATAAAGAAAATCAAAGGAACAAAAATTTTCCTCACAAGCACTTTCGTATTATTTTATCCTGACTGGGCTTCTCCTTCGAAGCCTTCGAATAAATAACGAACAATGTTGACAATGCTCTGAAACACGCTGGCTCTTCGAAAACCAACCACATGCGGTCTAAATTAATTTATCCAACTCATCTATTTCCCGAGGCTTCCCAGCCGTCTCCTTGTGAGTTGCAACCCATCAATTATAAGAAGGCATGCCGTCCAAACGCTCTCAGACCCTTCGTCTTCTGAGCCTTACGTATTTCCACTCATCAATGCCCTTAATCACTGGAAATGGATCCCCTGTCCTATAAATATACACATACGTTAACAGGACAGTGTACCCTTTCACTCATTCTCTCTCTTCCCATATCCAACCATGGATACTGATTAACCCACTCTTTCTGTCGACCTTGGGACCGAGATGGCTAAGCTAGCCAACATGATTACAGAGCTCAAGAGAGAGATGCAAACAGAGCTCCAGGCCCTTCGAAGCGAGGTCGAACAGCTTCGAAGCCAGCTGGTGTGCATGGAGACAGCTTCACGTCTCTGCTTGGCTAGGACCTGGGACGATCTCTCAACCGTCCTCTCGGCTCATGAAGCAAAAAGTCCCCCGGAGGGAGGATCTTCTTAAAGATTCTCCTTTGGGACTGTGAGGATCAAATGTGATCTTCACTTTTGGTTCTTTAGCCGAATTTTTTGTTCAGATCCACTTGGATCTGTTTGTGTTTATTTTTTGTTCAGATCCACTTGGATCTGTTTCAAACCCATTTGGGTTTGCTTTTGTTTTCTGTTTCTTTTTTTCTCATAAATATAATGGAAAATTTGGCTGGCAATGCTTGACTCTTTCATGGTTTCGAATGCTAATATGACAACTTGGCTGAAATATGATCATATAAGAACTTCAAAGCGAAAACTCCTGAAGGACAAAACCAATTGAAATCATAACCAGTGCTTCGAATTCAGGATTCTCTTTGGTTTCAAAATAACCAACTCCCATCGAAACCATCAGAAACCATCCTTCGAAAGCTACCTTTTATGAAAGGACTCCCATATAGACGGAATATAAGCCTTGAGATGCCTTCCATTGATTTTCCTTCGATGAACATAACCATTCAAATTTCTCAAATGATAGGCTCCTCCTCTCAGCACTCTATGGATTTGAAAAAGCCCTTCCCATGTTGGTGCCCATTTTCCTAATCCATCCCTTTTTATCCTCTTATCCCTGATAGGAAGAATAACCTTCCATACAAGATCTCCTTCATCGAAGCTTCGAAGGGCGACTCTCTTATTATAACTCCTTGCTACTCTTGCCTTTTGCAACATGATTTGATTTAAAGCTTTTATTCTGGCTTCATCAATATCTTCCAACTCCATGTGCATGGCTTGATGATAAGACCCTGTATCCAAATTATTTTGACATGCTACTCTTTGAGATCTTACAGTAATCTCCATAGGTAACACAGCATCATGTCCATAAGTTAATGCAAATGGAGTAGTGCCCGTGCTAGTCCTCTTTGTATTTCTATATGTCCACAGAGTGTCAAGTAACAACTCATGCCAAACCTCTGGGTTCTGATCCACCATTCTTTGGATCCCCTTCTTGATGATCTTGTTGGTTGATTCTGCTTGACCATTTGACTGAGCATAATAAGTGCTGGTATATATTAATGAAATTTCATGGTTACTAGCAAAATTCTTCACCAGCTTCCCTTCGAATATGGAACCATTATCCACTGTTATCGTTTGAGGGCTTCCAAACCTGTATATGATTCCTTTTATGAAATCAACGACATGGGTTTGTTTTACCTCCTGATAAACTTGTGCTTCCACCCATTTTGTAAAGTAATCAGTAGCTACTAGGATAAACTTATGACTCTCCAATGAAGGAGGATAAATCATCCCAATCATGTCCATGGCCCATCCCCTGAAAGGCCATGGTTTTATCACATATTGCAAATCCGTCACTGGCAAATGCTTGAGTGGACCTATTTTTTGACAGGTTTGACACCCTTTTGCATAATCTATACAATCTTTGAGGATGGTGGGCCAATAATAACCATACCTCCTTATTAACCATCTCATTTTTATGCCAGCTTGATGTGCTCCACAAATTCCTTCATGCACTTCAGCCATTACCTTAAAGGCACTCACTTTGCCTAAGCATTTCAGAAGAAGGCCATCCATCCCTCTCTTGAACAGCTCACTATTGTACATTATATAGTTTATTGCTTTCAATTTGGTTGCCTTGTCTGCAACACTGTCTGGTTTGGTTAAATACTCAATCAATGCTTGCCTCCAATCAACAATTTGACTAGTAGGAACATTAATTTCCAATACTTCGAAAACAGCTACTCTGTTTTGCAACCTGGGCAGAGATTTTCTCAAAGTTAATTGACAAAACTCCTTCTCATGTTCTGATAAAACTCTGAAACCAGATGCCCTTTGAGCTATTTCATCAGCTTCTTCATTAAAGAATCTAGGTATATAAGTTAAAGTAAGTATATAGAACTGATCCATCAACCTCTTAGCCTGTTGATAATAAATTATCAACGCTGGACTAGTGCATTTAAACTGTCCATTTAGCTGATTTATCACTAGCTGAGAATCTCCAAAGATTTCAGCAACACTCACTTTTAAGTTAAGTAAAATTTCTAATCCTATGATCAATGTTTCATACTCTGCTTGATTATTGGAACATTGTCCCTCGTTCAGTCGAAAACCATATTTGGTTTTCAATCCTTGAGGAGACTCTATAATTATGCCTACTCCAGCCATTTGAGCAGTTCTTGACCCATCGAACCATAATTTCCATGGCTTGATCTCGACCAAAGCGGCTTCCAATGCTCTTGGTGTCTCAAGCTCATTAGGATGATCAGCTAAAAAATTGGCCAATGCCTGGCCTTTTACTGATTTTTGTGGTACATATTCAAGACAAACTCAATCAAAGACACTATCCATTTCCCAATCTTCCCACTAAGCACCGGCTTCGAAAGCATGTGCTTAATTACATCAGTTTGAGAAATAACATAAGTTACTCTAGACAACATATAATGCCTGAGTTTCTTGGAAGCATAAAATAAAGCTAAACACAATTTCTCTACTGCAGCATACTTGCATTCACAGGAGTTTAGGAACCTACTAAGATAATAAACTGCTCTTTCCTTGCCATCTTCATTGTCTTGAGCCAACAGTACTCCTATTGAGTCGTGTGTTGCAGCTAAGTACAACTTCACTGGCTTTCCTTTGATGGGAGGTGCCAAAACAGGAGGGTTGGCTAGATAGCCCTTGATGGCTTCGAAGGCCTCATCATGCTCTCTGGACCACTTGAATTCTTCCCCTTCCTTCAATTTCAGCAAAGAAGAGAAGATTTTAGTTTTCCCTGCAGTGTTAGATATAAACCTTCGAAGGAAATTTAATTGACCAAGAAACCTTTGCAACTCCTTCTTTGTAGAAGGTGGTTTGGCTTCAATAATAGCCTTCGCTTTGTTCTTGTCAACTTGTATTCCTTTGTTGTGGACTAAATACCCTAGAAATTTTCCAGCTGACACTCCAAAAGCACACTTTTCTGGATTTAATTTCAACTGATAATGCTTCATTTGTTGAAATGCCTTCTCTAAGTGTTTCAAATGATCCTCATCAGAATTTGACTTCACAATAATATCATCTATGTAACACTCAAGAAAACTTCCAACCAAATTATGAAAAATGGCATTCATAGCCCTCTGGTAAGTGGCTCCAGCATTTTTTAGTCCAAATGGCATTTTGACCCATTCAAAAATGCCAATATTACCAGGGCAAGCAAATGCTGTTTTATGCACATCTTCCTTTGCAATACAAATTTGATTATACCCTGAATGCCCATCCAAAATAGACAATATCTTGTGTCCAGCTGAACTATCCACAAGTGTATCCACATTAGGCATTGGGTATTCATCTTTAGGAGTTGCAGTATTTAGGTTTCGAAAGTCAACACAAATCCTGATAGTCCCATTCTTTTTAGGGACTGGAACCACATTGGATAGCCATTCGACATACCTGGCTGTTCTAATAAAACCTGCGTCTAGAAGCCTCTGCATCTCCTTTTTAACACCTGCAGTAGTTTCTGGACTCATCCTCCTGGTTGGTTGTTTCACAGGTTTGAATTGTGGCTTGATACGTAACCTATGCTCCACCAATTCCCTGTCCAATCCAGGCAGTTCCTTGTAACTCCATGCAAAGCAATCTTTGTTTGCTTTTAATAGTGCTATGAACCCAGCTTTCACATCCGGCTCGAGCCGTTTATTAATGAACACTGGATTGGGGTTTTGTTCATCCCCCAATTTTACTTCCTCCAGAAGGTCTTGAGCTTCAACCTGCTCTGGAGAAGCAATCTGGGTTTCCTCCTCATGAGGCTTGTCATCCTGCATGACATCTTCCCATATGTTGTCTTCCTGAATCTTCTGCTCGATCCCCAAAGCAACATACCTCACCAAAGCCAAAGAGTTGGCCTCTTCTTCTGCCTCTTCCTTGGACTTACATCCAAGCAGCATCATCTTTTGGGGTGTCTGATTCATAATCAACAGTTTGTTTCAGCTTCAATTTTAGCTCTGCCAATTCTCCCAGTTCCATCCCGTTGGTTGGGTAAGTGGCTGCTTGCAGTAATTCACTCAAAGGAACTACATCTGATTTGTACATTTCAGCTTCAGCAAAATTTGCTGTGGCACTAAATGGATGTGGATCAGCTTTGACTCCTTCAACACCCACTTCTTTGCCTTTGTCATACTTAACGATCATTAATTCCTGATGCATAGAAGAAGGGATACATCCATTAACATGAATCCAATCTGTTCCTAATAAAGCATTATATTTAGCATATGTGTCAACTTCAAAGAAAGCAGTATCAGTCTCTATGCCTCCTACTGCCAATCTAATGGAGATGATTCCCCTGGCATGTTAACTTTCTCCAGTAAATCCTGCAATGGATGTGTTAGTTGGAATCAATTTTGCTTTTCCTTTTCCTAGCTTTTTCAAGGTTTGGAAATGCAAAATATTCACTGCAGCTCCATTATCCACTAAGATTCTGTTAAGTGGGACTCCATCGAAATGTGCAGTAATATACAATGGACGCAAATGTTGTCTCATTGCATTAGTAGGTAATTTAAATGGATATAAAATTTCCACATAATTTAAATCTATTACCAAGGGGCATTCAACGTCGGACATGGAATCCGGCACAAAACAAGCACTTTCTTTTGAGCTTACCTCCAAACTCTCTTGATTCTGCTCAATTTCACATACCAGGTTCTCGTCCATCTCAATCTGAGCCACCTCTTCCAGATCACAGTTGTTACATATGATGTTCAATTCTTCATCACACAGTGTTTCTTCGAAATCGACTGGCTTGCCCAAGTTCGACCAAGCATCACTTTGGCCTTTCATTGTCTGGCCATTCTTGAAGAAATCCATAGAGCATGGATACACCATGTTCACTTGCACTTCTGGCTGCTTGCCAAATTGGATTGTTGCCCTTTCTTTGGCTGGTTCAAGTGTCTCAGTTTCTTTAACTTCCTTGCTCTCAACCTCTTGTGCTGATAGCTCCATGGGTGAAGAGCTCCCTTCGATCCCTTCTTGCTCTACCAACATGGCTTCGAGTAACCCAGACTGGTAACTAGCCAATGAATTGGGAGAAGGTGGATCAAGATCTTCTTCGAGCATGGCAGAGGCTACTTTCTTCAAAGTTTCCCTCTCATGATACTGGGCTCGAAACTCTTCTGGGTCCCTTTTAACCCTGTCAAACCGTGGATTAGGCCTTGTTCCCCTGCCTGATTCTTCTCCCGTTGAGGATTCTCCTGATTGGAAAAGCGTGTATTTCCTTTGGAGCTTCCTCTTCTGAGTTCTTGAAAGCAATGGAACCATCTGCGGTATTTGGGACTTGGGATCCCTGATTAATACCCAGTTTCCTGAGTTCGAGACTGGTGGCTTGAAAGTTCTGTTCTCATTCCTGTTGGAGCTTTTGTATCCTTGGAACAGATCAGGCTTGACTTGCTTGAGAAACCAATCAGGAACCCCTTTCACCAAAGTGAATTCCTCTTGTTTGGCTTCCCCCAGTGCCTCAGTCGTCTGGCCAATGTTGGCTTTCTTCGAAGGCGGCAACTCCCTTCTGTGGATGGCTGGGACAGGGCTAGTGGGCACATCTCTCTTTGGTGCCAACCAGGGCTTACTGTCACTTAGCTTTGCTTGCACTGGAGCCAATCTCTTCATTCCCATCTCCTTAGGGAAAAAACTCACGCCTTTTCTATCCAAGTCCTTAAAAACCAGATAGTTGGCCCTGCAACCTACACACAGGCACTCCAAAAATGAGGCTTCCAACATGGGCAAATGATTATTACCTGAGAACCTCTGTGAAGACAAACCATCATTGGTTCGTCTATAGGGAGTTGGCCTCATTCCCATGCATCGAGGATGGCCAGCATATGGCTTGCCCCTTCCATATTGAACAGTATTCATGTTCACAGGTGCCTCCTTATCCTGCCAATATTTCTTGACAGTTCGAGCCAGTGAGGAGGGCACATTGGTGTTGACTTCTTCTACCTTTGGAAAAGGCACTGTATCAATTCCCATAGTCTTCTCTGGAAATTTGATTATTCCCTTCTTGATTTGTTCTTGAATCCTGTTACGAAAAACATTACAAGACTTAGTTGAATGGGACCAAGAGTCATGCCATTTGCAATAGGTCTTCCCATTCTTTTCTTCTGCTGTGGGGAGTTTCACATTCGAAGGCAGCTTGATAATTTTCTTTCTTAACAAGAAATCAAAAATCTCATCAGCTTTTGATATATCAAAAGAGTATACTTTAGTAATCTCCTTTTGTTTGAACTTCTGTCCTAGAGATACATTCTTTTGAATCAAAGGCTCGCAAACACAAGGATCATGCTCTATAATTTCTGCAGCATCTATCTCGTAATTGGGGTCCCTATAATATGTAGGGTAGGAGGAGTTATGTCTGTCCATATCCTCTTCTAGCAGTGATTCATATCTAGCCACTTTATAGGTTAGATCTGCAAAGTCTCTAAACTCTGTAGAATCGAACCTCTTTCGAAGCTCTCTTTCTAAACCATCTTGTACTAATCTTACGAATTCTGCCTTCGGCAGATGAAGTTTGCATTTGGTTTTTGCTCTTTTGAACCTAGATATGAACTCTGCTACTTTCTCATCTGGTTTCTGCTTCAGTCTTGCTAGGTCTGCCATAGAGACTTCAGGCTCAGCATTGAAGAATTGTGCATGGAATGCCTCTTCCATCTGAAACCAATCAGTTATTGATTCTGGTGGCAAATTAGTATACCATGCAAAAGCTGGCCCGGACAAAGAATTTGGGAATAGCTTCAACTTCATGAAGCCATTTTGAGCCAAATTCTTACACTGGGCAGAAAACCTCGCTATGTGCTCTATAGAGGACTGTCTCCCATCCCCATAGAACAAAGTAAAATCTGGGATTTTAAACTCTCTAGGGATCTGGAAAGTCGTATCCACCCATTCTGGATATGGTTTTCGATAAATTTGAGGTTGTACCCCCCGAGTTCGAGGTCCACAAACCTCTTGTATGAGACCCATGACTTGGTCTCTTAATATTGGATTGCCTACGAGGAAGTTTTGTTCCTGATTTTCAACAGGAGGCTCCGGTCCTATGAGACCGTCCTCATAAACTCCCCTTGTCGTGTTTAAATCCCCTGGTTTCTCCCTAGGAATCCTCCCATACGATGGATGTTGCATTTTATCAAATGCTTCGTTAGTTCGAACAGACCTATGGATTCCATAAGCTGTTGTGAGAGGATTCTTGGTGGTTGGGACATTTAGGCGAGGGTGTTGTGGGTTTTCACCCCTTCTCCCAGGCTTATGAACCAATTCTGGTTCTGAATCATCCTCCCATCCCCCAAATGTGGGTTCGAAGAGAGGATTCATGCTCTGTCTTTCTCTAGTGTTCCGTTGTACCCCTATGGTAACACCATGAGATTGCTTTGGGATTTCTAGCACAGGTTTTGTAGGTTTCACAGGCTCATACCAAGACTGTGGCATTTCATCTGGATACATCTTTTCCTTACCTGTTCTAGATTTCATCCTACTTCTACCAACATCCTCTCCAAGCCTTCCTTCGAAGGGACTTTGGTGAGTGCTTGAGTTGGCATGATTGTTTTGCATATTATCCCCTGGGCTATTTCCTGCTGCCTCTAAGTTGGGCAACCTATTTCTCATGCTTTTGATCATGGCTCTTTGAGTTTGGGCCATCTCTCGAAAAGCTATCATCATTTCCCTAAACACTTCTTCTCTATCGTGGTCTTTGCCACTGGCTTGTCCTCTCTGGAAGCTTGGAGGTACTTCCTCAGGAGGTGCTTCGTAAGAGGGCTCTTCATAAAGAGGCTCTTCGAGCTCTAAAGCCAATTGCGGAAAACCAGGATTCGTAGGCGTTCCTAGTTCTGGTGCCTGTTCTGGCACAGCTTGTTCTTCTGGCGCTAGATCACCAATGGGTGTTCCTATTTGCTTTCGAAGCCTTGGCATTTTGACACCTTCGAGTCCCACCGGGCGTGCCAAAAATTGTTTTGGGCTGAATTAGCTCAATCAAATGGCAAATGATTGTGTGC